>CM031242.1:458374174-458594174 GCA_018340775.1 Taxus wallichiana var. yunnanensis | reverse complement strand
GTTACAATGGCAACTCCGGGATGGTTATCTTAATTACGTCGAAAGTCTTATCACACATCGACCAATAGGACCCAAGAACCACTTGTAAAAATAGTCTCCAAAAGAAGTTTTATTGAAATGAATTTTGGTTCCAATTATCTTGTTTGTAGTGTAAATGTAGGTGGCATTGGTTTTCATTTTTGCTCAAATTAAGCAAAGAATCATAAGCCTAAACTAATTGTGTTTTATTAAAGTTTGCATGTCACTACAAGTGACTGATAAGCTAAAAGAACTTTGAAACTTGACGAAAAATGTGTTAAAAGAGTTTGAACAACTTGATTAAGGTTTTGCATGGTATACTATGTTACCAAGGGTCATGTTAGAAGTTTCAAATTTGTGGTATATTAAAGTGGCATGCTCATACATGTGATTTTCAAGGTCGAGATATTTAATTTTTTGATAGTTTCAAAGTGAGGTGCTCATGGGTTCCCATAATCACTCTCATCCTACTGGAATTTTCCTAACAATAGTCAATGAAACAAAATTGATGATGGATTAAAATTCCATAAGATCCATGAAGACATTCAAACACATATGAAGACAACCAAATGTATGAAGCTAATTCAGATTTGTTTTTTTATACCATACTATCTCAGATTTGTGGTCATGGGAAAAGGGTTAGAAAGGATGACCATGGGGCAAGTTTGATGCTCCATAGGAAATCATGGAAAAGGGGAACTCCTCGTGGTGCTAAGGATGTGCAAAAATAAGAATAAAAGGGGTTAATGGGGCTAGATTTCCAGATGAAATTGTTGGGAGGAATGCCCATGTAATAAGGGACACTTCGATGCTTATGATAATATTCAGCTCTTTGGAAATTTTAGGAGAATAGTCTATGGTAAGCAATTTCATCATTTTCTTAAGGAGTTGCTACATCACATTCATGCTATGTCTTTGCAATATTTTGGTCATCATAAAGAATACTCTAACCACTTTGTGAAGATGAAGGGTACCAAGTGGGAAGAGAGAGAGCTGGGTTTACAAAAATTGGGAGTTGAATTCAATTTTTCAAGGGAAATTAGTGATATTCAGCTGGCTGGACTGTTCCAAACAGCAGTCAAAAGGAGGTCAATGAATGGAGTTTCCAACCTTGATAAGAAGCCAAAGGATACCCAAGACAAGCACCAACAAATTTGGGGAGAATGCAAGATGGAAAAGATCCCATTTGGTGAAGAAATCATGCGAATGAAGAGTGTTGATTCAAACTCAAAAATTTTGAATCATAAGGACATCACGAGCAGCCCATGGTATGTGAACAATTCAACTCTATTGTTGGAAATATTTTCATCTCAATTATGTTTTCATCATGCATATCTAGATAGGAAGGATGATCATATATCATCCTTGTTGTGTCTTCATATGGCACCACTAGTGAGATATCATCATGATAGAGGTATGGGTGTTGTTATATGAGAAAGGGAGAATCACTCATTTCAAAATTAGTACTTGGTGATAATTCATCTTTGTATGTGTTGGTGTAAGAAAGATGTCAAAAATCACTCTTGGGAAAGGTAAGCCTAGTAGTTCTATTCCTAATAGATACTCCTTGCAGCCCTCTTTTGCTAAGTCATTGTTACATTGGGATCATCTAAAGAAGGATCACAATTCTGATTTTCTTATTGATGAGGGGCTGACCCATGGTTCCATGTTTGAGAAAAAGGTAAGGAGAATAAGAGGAAAGGGTTGCATTCTTATTTTGGTGTATGACATACATACTTATCAACCAATCAAGGTGAAGGGTCTTCTTCATGGCCAAGAAGCCACCATGCTTGCAACTCATGGTACCATACATAATTTCATTGAAGGGAAATTTTCAAGAAGGATGGGGTTGAGTATGGTTTCTTTCAAAGGCTCCATGATCACCATAACCAAGGGGAAAACTCTCACTTCCATCATAGATAGGTACAAACTTTGCATTGAATATTTTGTTTCAGATGAGATAAAATTTATTCTTGGAATGTAATGGATTTAGTTTTTGGGAACTCACCCTCAATTTCCTAGGGAAAAGATTAGAATTTTGGATTAAAGAAAAAGAAATGAGAATCCAGGAATGTTGAAAGAGGGATTCATGGTAGATAAGCAAGGGAATTTTCTTATTGTTATCTTTTTCATATATCAGATCATTGGGAAAATAATGATGGAAGGATAATCACTATTATAGGGGTAGTGAGATGCTTGATATGAAGCGGGGTAAGCCATGTGATTTTTATATTTGATGTCATAAAAGTATATTCAATCATTGGAGTTAGTAAATGGATGTTTTTAGAAATTTTTTGGACTTATTCCATTAATTTTGGGGTGTTTCCAACCCCGTATCATTAATAGTGTGGAATATTTTGAATAGAGGTCATGATTACAGATGTTATACCCTATTTTCAACTATTCACAACTTTTCCAACCACTTTCTTACTTATGAGACAAAAAAGCCTCAAATTATAAGGTTGAATAAATTCCAAACTACTTCTAAGATTGACATATTTTTGGCTAATTTATGGTGGTTTCTATCCTCTAACATTCTGATTTTTGAGAGAAAAATACAAGCCCACAATTTTTTTGGGACAACATTAATGAATTTTTGGGAATCCATCATTTGAATGGAAATTATGAGATGATGGCAAGAAAAGGAAGGGAGCTAGCTATCATGTCCATAAGGCATGATGAAGAGATTGCAAAAGTGTTGTTAAACACTCTTGTTTTCTTTGATATGTTTGTTTCATGTGCAAGTACATCAAAGAAGGAGCAAATGAGATTCACTTGGGATTTGAGTACATGCATTTACTTTAGGATAAGAAAATTTTAGGAAGGATTGTAATTTACCCTTTTTTTTATTAATCAAAATTGAAGGCTTCTAGCCCATTCTTCTTCCTATGGGCAAGAAGAAGAAGATCAAGGAATTTCTTATAAAAATTTCAGATGTTATTTATTTATATTTATGTTTTTATTTTGTATTTTGGCCTCTAAGGCAGGTTGGTGGGTTGGAGAGCTCCCAAAGTGAAAAATAGAAAATAAAGCAAGCTTCCTAAGAGGTTAGTCTGGGGGAATTCACCAATTAGACCTTTAGAGCCACCAAAGGGGTATGAAGGGAGTCACATATGCTCATTTTAATCAACTTTGGACATATATAACTTTCTACTTGGTTCTAGGGCGATTTCTCTAATCCAAGTCCAATAAAGGGAAAAAAATCCATTAGTGTGGCATCTAAGGAGTAAGAAACCCTTCCTTTTAGCATATTAGAGAATGAAAAATATCCAAATTGGTGGTGTGAAGCAAAATTCTGATGATCATATTTTTGGTTTGCAACTAGGGCATCAAGGAGAATTCATTTTTAAAGTTTTTGCATTGATTGGAGCCCTTCTCCTAGGGAATGACTAGCATTAGAGTTTTTTTGGGTTCCTTATAGGGCACGAAACTTGATTATTATTTTATATTCATATTTATCATAATTTATAAGGCTTTTATCTTCCATATTTTGTAATATTTGGGGTTTGTAGACCTCATTTTTAGATATTTTGTGGATTGCACTTTTGTTGGACCCTAAAATAAATTGCAATTGGGTATTATTTAAGATTTGGAACATGTGTTTGGCTTGGTAATGGTTCCATTAATTATATATAATTTGGAGAAGAGTTGGTATATTTAATTTCAGATTGTTGATGGATGTTTGATGCCCTAAAATGCAAAATGCAGTTCCCTGCTAGGGTTTCAAGTAATATCGGATATGTTGTTATAAAAATCATATTGCATTCAGTTTGGGGATTGTGTGATTTCATCGTTTGTGTGTTTAGCCCTAGAAAGAGATATTACATCGGGATCCAAATTAGAAGGGTGTTGTTTTAGTGTTGGCTCAAGATGTGAAGGGAAGGTCTTAAGAGGCTCCATAATATTGGGTACATGCCCAAGTATAGAGGCAAACAAATAATGAATTTTGTCTCTCCAACTATCATAGAATGGTTAAAGGACCATAATGTAGAGGCTTGATATTTTTATTTGTACCCTTGAAGATTTCTTTCTGATGATGCAACCAAGCTTGATCACTAATTTAGAATGAATGAGGTGTATAATGCACGTCATAGTGGTATTTTTACTTTTATGTGAACATGAGAGAATATGTTGAACCTATTGATGAATAAATTATATGTGCTATATAAAATTGTGCACATTAAATTTTCTTCCCTTATCTGTGTGTGTGACTAAGTGTTAATTGGTGCCAATAGGAGATTTGTATAGTGGCATAGGTTGGAACCTAAAATATATATTGAATGGATTGTGCCCCATAAAAATTGTGAAGAAATTTATTGTAGGCATGTTGGATGTAAAAAATTATCAACCCAAGTGTAAGACATGTACACGGTTCTACCTACACATAAGATGACAAGTGTGTGGTTGACAAATTCCATTTTCCATTTGTTTGAGGATCAAATGTTGTCTATTTATCCAACTACATAACCATCAATTCCCAAAAAAATTATAAAAATGATCCACAAAGCAAGGATTGTGGTTAGATATGATGGATGTTGGGTGTCCAAAGTGCTTGAAAACATAAGCTGAAGAAAGTGTAAGAAGTGATAATTGTGTCAAAGAATTTCTCACATAATGATGTCCATCTTTGAAAACCTATCCACAAAAACTAAAACAACATTGTGTTGGTTCTTCTTCCAACATATCCTAGTTATGAAATTTGTGCTAATGGATTCCCATGGTGTAGATGGAATCAGAATATGTGTGTAAATTACTAGCTTCCTATTCAAGGTTTTTGTGATGTAAAAAGGACTACAAGATTTGAATGCAAGACTTGATGTGTTGTATTGTTGGGAATTATAAGAACATACACTTTTGTAGAGGCATTGTTTAAGAACCCCAAAATCATATTGTTATGCATGGGTCAAACTAAAGGTTGCTTTGGCCCACACAATTTGATTAAGTGGCCATATGATGTGAGATAACTTGAGAAAAAACTTGGGATAGAATTTTGCAATTCTAATAAAACTCCTCAATTTGATTAGATTGTGTAGAGAAGACCAGTCTTGGATTACCTTGATCTTTGTAGGGACTACATGAATATTGGTTCGATCAATGATGTATCCTAGCTATTGGATTTTTTTCTCCAAATGTACACTTGGCTAAGTTGGCTTGAAACTTGTGCTTGTGTAAAGTATCCAAGATGTTCTCTAGGTGCTCCTCCCAAATATTTTTGTAGATGATGATGTCATCAAAGTAGATGATGATGGAGTTGAGAAATGATTAAAGTATGCCATCTATAAAGCACATTGTTGGTGTGTTAGTCAAGATGAACAACATACCATACCAGTTGTACAATCATTCCCATGTTTTGTAGATGATGATGACATTAAAGTATATTATGGTGAAGGAGTTGACAAATTTCTGAAGTATGTCATTCATCAGGCGCATTGCTAATGTGTTAGTCAATTCAAACAAAATAAAAACCCATTTATATAATCCTTCATGTATCCTAAAATTTGTCTTCAAGACATTTAGGATGGAATGGAAACAACTGGTAACTATATTTCAAGTTGATCTTGGTGAAGTGTCAAGAACCTTGGAGTTATTCTAAGAGGTTTTCAATGTATGGAAATGGTACCAATTCTTCACCATGATTTTTTTGAGTGTGAGATAGTCTATGAAAAATCACTAGGTCCCATCATTTCTAGGAGTGAGGACTATTAGACATGTAGATGTTGAAGAGATAGACCTGATCTTTCCCTATTCGATGAGCTCTTGTATTTGGAACCATACTACATCATTCTCTTAAATTGATATGCAGTATAGAGGGATATCTGAATGTGGGGATCCAAGAACCAAATTGATGTGGTGATTTATTTCATAGTGCATTGGGAGGAATTTTGGTTTTACGAAGAATTTTCCTTGCTTTATCGATAATTTTTTAAGGTGATACTTCTAAAATGATGATTGTGTGGTGTTATTTAACAATGCTTTCTTTATCATCCACACAGGGGTCTTGAGATGGATTATGAGTAGCACAAATTCTATGTGTGTGATATGAGTTTCTAGCGTTATTTGGGAAATATTAAAGTGAATTTGTTATTGTAAATGTCTCAAAGAGAATGAAGAATTGGTATTTGACATGAACATCCCATCTTTGTGGCTTGGCTCGATATGTGACACACATAGTCATGAAGTATGGTCTCTCAAGCAATGTATCATAAACTTCGTGAGGTGCAATGTACCAAGTAAGGTTTTCCTCCATTGCATTTAATTTTAATTATAAATTATTTTTCAAGATTTTGTTTCAATGATGATGATTGTGTGGTGTGCACTAATAATGATTTATTGCTCTCTCGTATAGAGGTCTCCAAACGGATTATGAGTAGTATGAACTCTATGTATGTGAGATGAGTTTCTGACATTGTTTTCAAGAGACCAAAGTGACTTTGGTTGTTGGAGATGGTTCAAAGAGAATTAATAATTGGTCTTTGACATGAAAATTCCATCTTTACAACTTGTGCCAATATGTAGCATCACATTCATATAAGTATGGTCACCCTAGAAATATGTCATAGACCTCAAGAAGTGTGATGTCCCAAGAGAGATTTTACTCTATTGGTTTGACTTTGAATTAGAAATCACACCATCATTGTACCTATATATTTTCCTAAATACAAGTATCATAGTGAGTATGGGAAAGGATGTGTAGAAGTAGGAAGTATAAGGGGTTGAGTTGTGTCTTACAAAATTATGTTATTTTGAATCTCATTGTTGAGATGACATGGAGAATTTTTACTTTCACCCAAAAAATTTAATATAAGAGAGATTCACGCTCCTTTGAAGCATTGGTTCATTAACATTGGTGATTAGATAAGAAATATCTAGACTAGTTCCATTCGTGATTATGAGACATAATGTAGATTTTGCAAACATTGATTGTTGCGTATGGAATTCAAAATTTTCGTAGGTGTGTGAGTGATGTCGATGACACCAATTTTCACTTTGTTTCTTCTTTACATTGTCATAGTTAGAAGGCATGAATATGATGCACTAAAAAATATGTGATTTGTAATGGTATGGGTGAAAAAACCACTTTGGTAACTACTACTATCAAATCACTCACTCCCTAGTTAAGTTATTGGTTCTTGTTGCATAAAGAGTTTCAAACTCGGTGATGAGGTGAGAGTGTTTTGTATCCATTGAGTAAAAATAGGATTCCTATCCTAAATGTCCAAAAATTCTTTGGGGTATCCTTTTGAAGGGCCTCTTGTGGCCAAATCTTTATCATTTTGTGATCCTAACTTTTTCACTTTTTGATTGTTGTAGCTTTTCCTAGGTTACTAATAGGGTCCTAATTTGAATTCAATTTGTTTATAAATACACAGATATTCTAAATCATGTATAGAGGAGAAAACATCTAGCATCTCTAGAAATTTAGTAATCATTTAGCAACTTAAAATACATTCTAGCATTTTAAGAAGAGTTCTAGCATTTATAGAGAATTAAACAACATTATTGTATTTCGGATTGCATTTACACTTTTTGAGTTCAATTTCTTATTTTAGTGACTTATTCTTACTATATATATCACATTCTAACACTTGATTTTAATTTTGTAGGGCCACTCATCCAAACAAAGGTTGAATGAGGGTTGAAATCTATCCCTATCTATGGGTTAACCTAACACTAACCAATCCCAAGCTGAAATGTATTATCAGATTGATAAGTGGTAGGAAATTGAGTTATTTAGTAGAATGCATGTAAATGGATGATATTGTTTTTGAAAATTGAACTAGTTTTTATTTTTAGTTTGTAAGTGAACTTGTATTATTTTTTTTTATTAGGTTTTTTCTAAACAAGATGTAGGCATCTCAAAGTTTTTGATTAAAGAGTGAATAAGAAATGAGTAACATATATACATAAATTGACTAATTAAGGGAATCAAAACAAGTCTAATATCCTATTTGCCCAAATGAGGTATGTAATTTGAAAAAAATTAACGAGGTATAAAGATAACCTAAGGCCATTATTTGAATATTGAAATACTAAAAAGTGGCGGTCTTTCAATTTTCTCGGGTTCTAAAGTATTTCATTGGTAGATAACTTGTTTGATCCTATCAAATTCCTTTCTCAATAACTGTATTAAATTAGGGTTTCGAGGTAAATTCAAAATTAAAGATATAAAAGTAAAGTTGAAGGTCACTATTATTCCATACTTGGTATTACTTATACAAGTACACTGAATACAAATTATTATACTTGGTAAGATTTCTCATCAACACTTCGATCAAACTCGTGATCTCATCATGGTGATAATTGAGTAATTATTGATTACAAACTTAGTATCATTTTAAAGGATTTCATCATTAAATAACTTAAATGCCAGGTTTTCAAACATATGTGAATATTAAATTAGATAGTGTTATATTATTACATTGGTGTACCCTAGTTGAAATTAATAAATGAACTAACATTTAATTTTTTAATAAGTTACCATAGATGAAAATTAATAATTTAGATAACATTAGACTAAAATTGATTGACAAGACCTTATTTAGTATCAATGGACATTTAAAATTTTATATTACTTATACTATAATGTATTATTAGCTTCTTTAATGTTATGAAATCTACCCTTAATATGTATTGATTGTATATGGTCTCGAGGAAGGTTTCTTTCCTCATTGTTAATTAATTGTGTGTTATATTGTAAGATGAGTATTTGTAGAGATTTCTTTATATTGATCAACTTGACATTGATTATTTATATATTCTAGAAAAATAAATTCCAATCATAATTTTTAGAAACATTTTAAAATAGAAAACAACATTCCACATGGATACAATAAGGTAGTCATTTTTAAAAATTGAAATTTAAGAATATTTATTTGATATTCGTATGCATTTTATATGCGCCTTGTAACACTTGGTTTTAAATAGTTTTACTAGGGGTGTGAGAGATTGATGGTATTGAATTATTGATTCCATGTAGAGTTTGATCTCATATTTTCTCCAAAGGAGTTCAATCCTAATTTTCCTTCAACCATAACTATTGTCCCTTGCCAAATTTTGAATTCCCCATAAATGATCAATATTTGGTTCTTTAATATCTTCTTTAATAAATTATTGGCTTCAAATAGTTGTACTATGGGCATGAAATTCCAAATTCTCTATCTTTTAAATTAAAAATTCTAGGTTAGTTAGTCATCCCAATCACATGTTTTTATTAGATAAGGTAAGAAAGTTGGATTATGGCTCCAAAGTGCCTTATAAAATATACATCGTGAGAAGGATCAAGAAAAGAAAAAACATAAACAAGGTCACAAGAATGTTAAAAAAACTTAATCCAACCAACAACTCTAAATGAGAACATGACCAAAGCCACATGATACAACCCTGATTGGCCTTAGCCTATAAAAATAGAGTGAGACCCCCCCAAAGACAAAAAAACCCACCAATAGTCCACCTATAGTTCAAGAATATTTGTATCGCACTGCATAAGCTTGTCCTTTAAATGCTTTGATGATTCCATCTTGTGGTCAACATGACCCTTCCTCCTTTCACCCTAGTTTACCGAGGGGTGATTACTAATCTCAATCAGATCCTCATCATCATAGATACTAAGGTGTAACTTAATCCTGTGTCTCTTACGACCTTGATCCAACTACTCTAGAATGTCATAAAAAGTTGAAAAACATTTCTTTAAACAGGTGATCTCATCTCTCGATATTGTTATGGAGTTTATATAAACCCTTAGATGCCTCAATAGATTCCTTAAAATTTTTACCAAAATATAAACCCGCCTCACCCAAAGATTCCACATCCTTTTTAACCTTCTGGACATGAAGAGTAACCTTTTCCATATCCAAATCCCTAATTCTCAGCCTCTAGATTATCGTTCCATTTGGAAGAGATCTCCCCCCTCATACCTGAAATGGTCACCACCTCCACCCTACAATCATTCCTTTAACCATCCATGTTACTCTTTTTCTTCCTCCATAGCCTGGCCATTCATTCTACCAAGGTATAATTATCATCTGAATCAGTCGAACCAGGATCCATTTCCTTAGAAATGATGGGCTTGCCATGCCTAATAGGAGAACCATGAGACCATGATGTAGAGGGGTCTCAACCTTACCCTTATTAAAATATTTAATTGACTTCGACAAAATGTATGAAAAGGTAGAAAGGAAGACTTATGTCCACACTATGTAAAACATGTTAAGCATCGATAGATGGTGAGTGTAAATTTTTAAATACTTTCCTTCAAGCATAATATACCACATAAGATGTAAACATGTGGTATTATATAATGACCCTTTTAAGGGCTTAGACCAAAAGCAAATGAATTTAACCAAACACAAAAAAATTTAGATATGATTTTTATTGCAGAAGACTAAAATAAGAAATTAGAGAACTACACGCTTCACAAATATATGCTAAATGCCATCAAATGCTTCAAATAATATTGCCAAAATTTAGATATATCATTTATTCATCTGCAAGAGCCAAAAATAATGAAAATTTGAAGAAACACATTGCTCAAAATTAATTGATGTCCAACCAATTACAGCCACAAGAAAATTATAAATTATGGGTCTAGAAACCCCAAAAATCATGGAACCTGAGATTTCCTCCTTATAAATTATGATAAATTAGATTATGAACTGAAAATTCATATGCAAATTCATAAAACCCTCAAAACCCTACTTAAGGTAGGTCGATCCACTAGAAAGAATCTAATAACAATCTAAAAATGAAATATATATCCTTAAATCTACCTTATACTTCAATCTCAAGTCAAGATGAAGTGTTTTCATACTTCACTCAACCTCTAGAATGGTTTTTATCCTCCTAGGAAATCCACACATGAGGGTTTCCATCTTCCAGTGTAAGAACAAGGAGCCACTAGCTCAAATGCTTAAGTAAGATAAAATGCGCCAAGTCTAGATCTCAAATGATGTCTTATCTCTCCTTTTATATCCCTTCATTGGCACCAAAGTATGAAAAGTTAAGGCCAACCCCTTTAAAGATGTTATTTTCCTTCATTAGCTTTCATTAGTTCAATAAAACCCAGTCGACTGTTATAGGAAAGAAAACACTAAAATAACATTTTAAAAGAACATATCAAATTGAAGCTCAATGTTGTCATCAATATTCTTCGCTTCTTTGCCATGGAGAAGGAATGGAAAGAGTACCAAATAATATCTCTCAAGTAGGAAAAATGGTTTTTACATATTCCAAATTCCTAGAATGCAATAGCGAACTATGCTATCCACTAAGATATAGACTTTCTCATTACTTATGAAGAAGGTCTAGATTTCATGGTTTCGATGAGTTTTTTCTTTAAAAATATCTAGGACATTCATCTCCATACCTGAAACCATAGAAATAGAATGTTTATACACCATGATTTAATACCTCTCATCAACACGTGCCTGTTCTCTCAAGCCCTAGCAAAATCTAGCACTAGAAAAGGATCAGATCCTGTAAGTCAAGAGATGAAGTTTCTAAAACCCCCTTTTTCAAAATCCTCTCGATCAATAGATTCACCTTCAATGCCCCATACTAATAGGGTTCAGTGAAAATTCTACCATCACCCATGATTTTAAACTCAAAATGAAACTAGGAATTGTTAACATGATAATGGGTACAAGCAATATCCCAAGAATTAATAGCAAAATTTACAACTAGTCACACATGTCGATAGACCTTCTCCTCATGCTACCATTGATGAAATAAATCAAGGCCATGTGAGGGAATAAAAATCCTCTCAAATCAGCACTTATCTTTTTCATCATTAATAAGGGTGTTAATCATATTTGGAAACTTGTCCTCCTCCATCCAAATCTTGAACTCATTACTATGCACTCCCATGTTGGAAAGTACATCAACACATTTATTACCACCCCTAAGGGTGTGAAGGAAGAAATTATCAAGAAACTTTAACAATTCCCTAATATCATGAAGAATATTCCTAAGGACCAATTTTGGTTCATATCTCTTTTCATAATGCTAATAATATAGAGGGAATATCCTTCAATCTGAACTCTTTTGAAACCCTTCTCTTTAACCAATTTGATTTCCTAGAAAGCAACCATAGCCTCAACATAACTATTAGATTTCTATCTCAAAGGACCATCATAGGCAAAAAGGCATCTCTGTTATGGTCCCTAAGGATACCACCACCTCCAGGAGTGCTTAGGTTTCCTTTAGAAGCCCCATCAAAGTTCAAGTTCACCCAATTTTCATCAGGTTTAATCCATTCATTGTGAACATGAGGAAGATGATTAATAATATGGGGACTAGAGGTGAAATTTTAAGAACCATAGCTTCTCCTTGAGGGAAAGGAGATTTAATATTACACTTGAAAATTCTCAAATTCTCCTTAATAGAAGATAGAAGACGATCATTGACCTTTCAGCTTAAGCATATTGGTCTCTAAAAATTTCCCATTTCTTTCCTTCCATAAGCACTGAGAGGAAATGAGGGAGAGCCATATCCCAAGAACCACAAGAAGGGGAATTTGAAAGGACAAACACATTAAGAATAGAGACCATCCATGGACTCCAAGATGATCCACTAAAGATTAAAAATTCCAACCAAAGGATAAAGGACAGTTGAGGAGAAGGGGAAATGAATGAACATATGGTTCACATTTTCCTCCCACTGACCATAAAGGATACATCTACTTAGAATAACCATTCCTCTTTTCCTCAAATTTTCCTGAGTAATAATCTTGTTTTGAATAGGAAACCAATAAAAGATATTAAATTTAGGGAGAAAATTTTTAATCTAGAGTTTATTCCAAAAATAGTTCTGAGCCAAGGGTTTAAAATTTAAGCTATAAGTAGAAATAATCGAGAACTCCCTCGAATGCTCCTCTCTCTAGACCACTATGTCATATTCTTGAATCCGGGGGATATGAAACTTATGGAGTTTGAGATTGATATCATGAAAAGGTTGAAGAGATCACTCAAAGTTAGGAGGAGGAAGGATGGTGATCCACCTTCTAGCCCTCACCCCTCCCTTCCCAATAATCCTGGATCATTCTTCACTCCTCCAAAATAAATAATGGGAAGAAATATTTCCAAGGTTCTTCAAAAATTAGAGGTAAATCTCCTAGCCAATTATCTTCCCAGAATATGATTCTAACTCTTTTCCACACATTCCATATAATGCCTTGAGTTAGAATGCCATTTGAGGAAACAAAATAAATCCAAAAAGAAGAACCGGAAGGAAAATCATTAGCAAGGGAAAAAGTTTCCAATCTTTCAACATTTCACAAATATTTATTTTTCAAAATATTAACCCACAACCCTTCCTCCTTAGTTATCCTCCAACCCACTTTAGCCAACAGGGATTCATTCATCATATTGATATCTTTTAGGCCAAGCCCCCCACAAGACTTTGGTTTAGTAAATTTACTTCAAGACACCAAAGGCTATTTAGAGTTATCCTCATCCATTGACCAAAGGAACCTTTTCTAGATCCTTTCAAGGGAAAAAATAACTTTAGATGGAGGGTTAAAGAGAGACAGGACAAAGATAGGGATACCTTGGATGGAGCTTTGGAGGAGTTACACTTTTCCATCCTATGAAATAAGAGATCCTTTCCAATAGGAAATTTCTATGTGAACTCAATCAATGAGGGGATTCCAACAAGAACTTTCCATATTTTATTAATAAGGGGCATCCCCAAATAGGTGTCCAAGAAGGAATTTATTTTACAATCCAAGATTATTATCGGTCTATTATTGTAGTGCCCACATTTTTATAGCTCCAGTTATCTGTTGGTTCCTTTATGCATAGACATGTTTTGACTAAGACTCTGATATATTTGGGACATTATGCTATGTTATTTATCCTCATGGACATTACGGTATTTTGGGCGCGTAGCACCAATTGGACTAGATTAGTATATTGATATATTCCTTATGATGTTCATGACACTAAAAAGTTACATGATAGTGAGATTTATTAGTTAGATGTTGATTTCTTGTAGTCAATTTAATCAATGATATAGTCTTCTAGATTTAATAATGGTAACTCATGATAGCATAGGTGTATGTCGTTGTAATTATATATGTGGATGATTCATGGTGAACTATGTGTATAATTGTATGTGTTGCACTATCAATTGTATAATGATGTTAGGATATTATAGGTTTGATTAATTTTGTGATGAGTAGATAATGTTTATTATATTTAAAAGATGTGGTTATGTGTGCAATGAGTGTGCAGATGACAAGTTATAAGAGAACGTGGATTTCAAGGCGGCTACACAATTGTGCACAAGTGGCCCATGGCTGAGCTGTAACTATGCTAAATGTTTGAGGCCATAGAGTAGGTGTATTAATTGGGCACCATGAGTGAAACCTCAATTGTAATGTATTTATGTCTTGTAAAATTAATTATGTTTGGGGTGTGTTTTATTTAAGTAAACTAGTTTAGGGGTTTAATGATCTCATTTTGATTTAAGTGGTGGTTTTGGGTAAGTGTGTGTGTGTTGATAGAAGGGATTGGGGCCACATGTGAACCTTGGGTGGACCCCACACCCTCTACCCTTGTGCCCAAGTATGTCAAACCCGAAATTTAGCTATTTTAGGCATTTTTAGTGAACCCCTTTTTAGTTTGGGAGTTCACTTAGCATGAAAATGGGCCCTTGGACCCTACCTAATAGGTAGGGGGGCTTATTTCCAAGGTTTGGAGGGAGTTTCCCTCCCATTTTTCCTTCCTTTGGTCACATCCATGTAAGGTGGATGGGGAAGTGTGTTTTGTTAAAAGTTACTCCACTTTGTTTTAATTACATTTTTAGTATTTTGGGTGTTAAGGGCTAAAAGGTGAGTTTACTTTTACTTATTTGGTTTTGGGAATCTTTGACATGAGGAAGGAGGGGGTGACACATTTCAATTTCCTATTGGTGATGAAACTTTGGGTTCCTCTTGATATTCTTCCTCATGGTGAAGGAAGGGAACTTTTTCTCATTTTTTTAGACTTGGAGAAAATTTTGGGAGCTTGGAGGATTGCTTGGACAAAGTTGGAAAAGCTTAGAGTCTTGGAAGCTTGTAGAGGTAGGATTCTTAATCCCTCTTTCCTTGTTGTTGCTTGTATTTCAGCTATGCATTTGTCAAAAATAAAGTGTGTGAAATTTAATGTTGTTAATCTTGTAGGAAGAATGTAGTCTTGGTTGTTCTTTTTTGTTGTTTTTTTATTGTTTTGTTTTACTCTCCACCATCATATGGCTTAATGGTTTTGGAGAATGTAGGGTAAGAGAGAGGTATTTCGTCTCAAACCTCATGGTTTTTTGGTCAAGCCATGAAGGTTCCTTCTCATCCCCTCATATGGTTTGAGGTTGGAGAAAGGTTCATATGGCTTGAACATTTCCCCATTCTTGGGAGGAAACCAATTGGGTTTGAAAATGCTCCCAAGAAGGATTTCATTGACATAAAGGAAAAATAAGGAGGATGAATGTTGGGAGAAATAAGGAGGTTATAAAATATGTATTTGGTGTATCCTATGGTTGGACACTCTTTTTTTTAGACATCATCTTTCTTCTCTTCCCCCTTTTTGTGAAGGTGATCTTGTTTCTCCTAATAGTGTTGTCTCATCATGTGTATTATGTCTAAGTGTTTAAATGTTTCTATGTATTCTTGTTGTGTTTATCCCCTTTATAATTTTTCACATTGTGGAAGTTTGTTCCTCTCTCCCATGGGCTTAGGAGAGGCTCGCATGACTTCCAACAATGGAAAGGCATGTGATGATGCCTTTTGGTTGGGTGGTAAACAAGCCACATCTCTCGGTTCAACATTCTTAGAAGAACACTCAAAGTTGGTGACTCAATGATGAAGTTTAGTTGGAGTTGTGACTTGTTGTGCCTTTTATCCTCAAATCATTTGTAATGCTATTTTCACATGGCTGATTTTGGATAGCCCTTATCTTGTAAACTTATCATTTTGTAATTTGAAAGTCTTGTAATACCATATGTCTCTCTTGTTTTGTAAATCTTCTCTATTGTAAAAATATTAAAAGAAGGAAAAAGGAAAGATTACAATATTAAAATCATGAGTGCTTTTATTTTTTACTTGTCTTCATTTGAAAGGGTTGTTTTGAGTGAAATCTGCATCATCTAGTTATGCATTACATGTTAAATCTGAAATATTTAGTGTGTTTACTTTTAACATGAAAAAAATTTGATGGCACTACATTTGGTATCAGAGCCGTGGTTCAAACACACGAGACTCTTTGGGTAATTTCTGTTTTATTTTATTTTTATTGTTTTGTAATAAAAAAAAGGAGAAAAGTAATAAATGTTGTAGAAATTTGAAATACTATTTAGTCATTTCATTTGAAGGAAATTTAGTTGTTATATGGAGTTTGATATTAGTATTGGAAGGAAATATTATTATTTTGAAATGTATCTCCTTTTGTAAACTATTATAGATCAAGATATTAATTGAAACTAGATTTAAATGCATTCCTATCTCTATATGATTTTTTAGAAATCTGATTTATCGTCACACTAGGAAGTTGCACCTTTCTTCTTATTTACAAAAGGAAAGGGGAGGGAAATTTTAACCCATGAATTTTATAACTTGTAATCTCCTCCCTCTCTTAAATATGTGTGATATGAAGATGTATATATATATATATAAAAGAAGAAAAAGTTTTATTATGAAATGTTCTTACAAAGCTATACTTTATTTTATACATACCATTTTAGTTATATAAATTTGAGTGTAATAGTTTAGAAATTATTATATTTATTGCTGTATATATATATATATATATATATATATATATATATATACATATATATATATACATATATACTAGATAAAAGTAAAAATAAAATAATAATAACTATAAATTAGTTCATTAATTATTATATATATAAATGCATATATATTATATATACATATTAATAAACATAGGTTTAAATCATCAAAACAAAATAAATAAATAAAATAGACAAAAAAAGAGAAGGATGGGAGGGCCAAACCCCCTCCCCACCCCCGTACCATGCTTTCGGTGTCATTGTCCCCTACGCCACCCCCTCTCTGCCACCCGCCTGCATACTAACCCTCCATGCTGCCCCCACACTATCTCCCTATGCCTCCGCATAGACCCCTAAATGTGCACCCCGCCTCTCTACCCTACCGCCACCCCACCACCTTGGCCCTCACCGCCGCCCACTCCTCCTCACCCGTTGCCATTTCTAAATCCCCACGGCCTTCCTTCTAGTTCATTCCATTTCTACTCCTCCATGCAAATCTACACCCCCTTCCACACAAGTTCCCTCTCCAAATACACCGCCCACAAACCACGACTCCTACATACCGTAAACTGGTTATTGTGATTTTTTTAATTTTTAACTTTTAGTTTTAATCTAGTTTCAGGAATACATTGTTAAGAATATATATGAATATATATATATATATATATATATATATATATATAAGAAAATATTCCTCTATAAAGAAATAAATAACTAAAATGACCATCTTGCCATGAAGAAATGCCCAAACTAAGAAGATCCTAATTTACAATAGGTATACAAAAGTAATCATAATGAAATGTTATTAGGATATTTCTCATCAAGGGGAAAATCTTGTTGTATATATCTCCCCCCAGGTAAATATATACAAATAGAAGAATATGGAAATCAAAGAAACTCAAAACCTGACATTTATTTGTGCCACCAGTTATAGTGCCCTTGGTGTAGATTAGAAGGTGCCGACATGGAAAAAGTTACACCCCTGGCATAGATTAGAAGGCGCCGACATGGAAAAAGTTACGCCCCTAGCACAGATTAGAAGGTGCCGACATGGAAAAAGTTGTGCCCCTGGCGCAGAATAGAAGGTGCCGACATGGAAACTTTAATTTGCACCCGACGCTTGATTAGAAGACGCCAACATGGAAAAAGTTACACCCCGACATATGATTAGAAAGTACCGACATGGAAAAATTTTCACCACGATATAGATTAGAAGGTGCCAACATGGAAAAATTTGTGCCCCTGGCATAGATTACAAGGTGCCGACATGGAAAAAGTTGTGCCTCTGGCACAGATTAGAAGGCACCGACATGGAAAAAGTTACGCCCCTAGCGCAGATTAGAAGGTGTCGACACCAAATTTTTAGTGCCTATGGCGCACTTAAAAGTATGTTGATGTGAGGATGGATGCACCAAGGCACACCTTCAGGAGGTGCAACATTTTGAGCGTTGACACCCGAACCCGACAGGAAGTAAACCTTGACCCAAATATTCAAATGGCCATAACTTTTCATAGGGAGCTCGGATTCACGCAAGGTTGGACTTTTTGGAAAGCTTATAAGGTCCTATTTAATTGGGTGAGAAAAAGTTATTAAAAAATATAAAATATAGTTCACCATTTTTGGGTTTGCTAGGGTTCTCACCTACTACCATAATGAGATGAATTAAATAACTGACGGAGGTGGTTGAGGTAGATTTGGAATTCCTCTCTCATTCTTCCTATAAATTGTAAGGAGGGATTCTTTCTAATGGTTGAAATTCTTGTTTTCCCCTCCCTTCTTCTCTTTATTAGGTGAATTTGTGGATTTTGACCTCCCATCTAAAACTATAATGCAACTTTGCCTCTTTTCATTTTTAGTGTATTGTATCAATGTTTGGAGAAAATAATGCATGTCTATGGATGATTCTCAACTCTCTCTTTGTTCATGTGCATCCTCCTGATCTTTCACTAAAAATTTGGTTATTTGTGCATGATCATGCATTGCATTTTAATGGTTTGTGTTTATTGGCAAAGATAGGTGTTCTTCATTCCTCGGTGCATCACCTTTGTTAGTTTAGGTTTATTTTTATGCATCTTCTTACCTGTCTCCTTGGAAAGTTAGATTAGGTTTTTGAGTAAACCCTCTATATTTTTATGTGTGCATCTGAATAGAGGAATAGGAACCGGCCTTCATCCAAAGAGCTTTCCCGATTACAAGATCCCGCACTTGGGAAAAGATCCATGTTATGTAATCGCCGAAAGTCTCAACCCATCGAGTTCAGTAGACATTCAAGGGTGTTATGATTCACCATCAACAAATCCATGACCCCTTCTCTCCTTGAGCTCCTCCATAACCTTAACATTCAAATGAAAACACAAAACAAAATGAGATGAGGATTAGAAAAGGAAAGAAAAACATAGAGATGTTTAGGGAAACTTTAGGGTGAAATTCAAATCTAGGGTCAAGATTAGATTGATCCTAGGGCCCATATTCAACCCTACACACTTTAAGCCATGGGCATTATTATGGGCTTGAAAAATAAATTTAAAGGGGAAGTGTGTGCAACTATTAAAAAAAGGGGGGGAAAACTAATTTAGTTAAAAGATGTGTGGTTTTAATTTGGAGACCTTAGTAAGTCTATTAGAAATAAATAATTAAATTATTCGGACTAATGACTCATTAAATTTTGAAGTATATATGTACGCTTTAATATAAAATAATTACTAAGAGAAAACAACGGTTAAGCAAACATATTCGTATTGTTTTAGTTCACTAAAAAAAATTATTCACATTTTTAGTGTGGTTTTCGGTGGTCTTGATAGGGCATTACATTGGTATTACATTATATATAATAATAATAATAATAATAATTAAAAATTCTTTCTGCAACTTTTAAAAAGTTTATAAACCATTTTTTTAAATTAATTTTATTTTTACCTCGGTAGTGCAGGATGGCACCCAAGAGGGGACGATTCAAGCTAGAGGCTTGAGACGTAGTGCACCACACGGAGCCGCCAAAGACCGAATTTGGGCCTAAGATATTAGAGGCCCTACGGTAGGTGATAGGTGTCATGCAAAGCGTGCCTTCCACCACCGTAGGAGCAAGAGAGGAGGACATTTAGTTGGGAGATGAGGAGTTGATTGGCGAGGACGCACATTCAAAGCTACTGAGCACGATACCCCGAGATGAGAGAGGTCACGTAGCCCTTCCATCCTTGGTGAGAGGATGGCCTCATTCCATCACAACCAATCACATAGCTTCGAGGGACCATTTGGAGATAGGCAACCCCTTTCACCTGTTAGACCACATCACCAGGATCGAGACACAGGCAGTGTGATTCAAGACCTTCTTCACCTTCAGCCACCTACTTATACTGGTTCGACAGATGGCTTTGGGGTAGAGTCCTAGCTCCTTAGCTTGGATAGCTACTTTGGCTTGCACTCTCACGAGAGCAATGTCAAAGCCAGGTTCACCATACACCTCCTCCGAGACGTAGCAGCGTTTGGTGGAGGAATGAGGAGTGGAAGCTCCATTTGACTCGAGAGACAGTGACTTGGGAGATGTTTGAGGAGTGATTCAGGGCTCGCTATATGTTAGAGAATTTCATACAAAAGAGGATTGATGAGTTTCACGACTTACGACAGGGCTCTGACATAGTGGCACAATATGAGAGCAGGTTCTTGGATCTCTTACAATATGTAGACTACCTACAAGATGAGAAATTACAAGTAAACAAGTTCATTCGGGGCCTGAATGTAGATATAGCAGGAGAAGTTAGGATGTTATCTCCTCCCACACTTGAGAAGGCCATTGAGAAGGCCTACTTAAGCTGAGGAGAACAAGACCAAGGCACAGAACACCAAGATAGGAACAAGAGCAAGTTCCAGGATAGGATTCGGGATTTTTAGAGTCAGAGGACACGGGGTGCAGTACCACCCCTAGAGGAGGATTCTTGTCTTCTCAATAAGATCAAGAGCTCCACCACTCCCACCGCATCAAACACAACATCGGGGACAACCAATCTCAGAGGGTAGACAGGACTCAGAGGTTTCAGCAAGCTAGATCTAGAGGTGGTTTTGGTGGATCTAGGGACAAGAAGTTGGGTACTCATCACTCATAGCCATCCCCGCTCGTAGATCTACTAGGGTTGGTCCTGGCGGAGTTCAATTCACCGAGTATAGGAGGGACCCCATCTCAGAGGGGTACAAGAGGATGTTTCATTTGTGGGGCTCTAGACCATTATGTGCATATGTTTGTATGCAAGCCCACTCGAGATATGAAGAGAGCTCAATATCCGAGCAGATGGTGGGTGATGTGGGATGATGCAAATTGATAACCGCCAAAGGATGAGATCGAGCCACAATTGTTGAGATGATAGGTACTATCAAGGGTATTTTTATCTCAGTACTTTTTGATTCAGGTGCTTCATATTCTTTTGTATCTCCTTCTATAGTGGACCAGTGTGGGCTAGTGGTGGCTAGGAAACTAGATAGTTGGTAGGTTGAGTTGGCCTCTAGGGCTAAACTCGTCATGGACTCGTATGTGGAGAGTTGTGTACTTGATTTGGGAGTCTTCTCCACTACACTTGACCTCTGAGTTATTCCTTTAGGATATTATTAGGTAGTTTTGGGTATGGATTGGCTGGAGGCTCAACGAGCTAAGGTGGATTGCAGAAATAAGGTCATTGAGTGTTAGGATGATCTTGGTAGTGGGTTTCGATTTTAGGGATGTAGAGACCTATTTCCTTTCGTATGATCTCGGCTAAGAAACTCAAGAAGAGCATGCATAAGGGTTCAGTTGTTTGTTATCACCATCAGTGATCATTTGGATAGTACTCCAAAGCATTCACCCCTTGATGATCACGTAGTTTTGAGGGAGTACGTAGATGTGTTTCCAGGAGAGCTTCTAGGTTTACCACCTAGTAGGGAGGTGGATTTCACCATTGATTTAGTGCCTGGCTCCACACCAATTTCTAGGGAACCCTATCGGATGATGACTTCAAAGCTTCATGAGCTCAAGATTCAGTTAGAGGAGTTGTTAGAGAAGGGTCTCATTCACCCTAGTGTATCTCCTTGGGGAGCGCCAATCATATTTGTGAAAAAGAAGGATGGTTCTCTCAGGCTTTGTGTAGACTTTAGACAACTCAACAAAGTCACAATAAAGAACCATTATCCACTCCCTAAGATTGATGAATTGTTTGATCAGATGTGGGGAGCGAGAGTATTCTCCAAAATCGATCTCAAGTCAGGATATCATCAGTTGTGCATATCAGATGCAGATATTCATAAGACAACTTTCGCACGTTATGGGCATTATGAGTTCATTGTTGTCCCCTTTGGTTTGACCAATGCCCTAGCTATCTTCATGAGCCTCATGATGAAGTATTCAGGACCTTCTGGACCACTTTGTCTTAGTGTTCCTTGATGATATATTGATATATTATCATTCTGAGGAGGAACACAAGGATCATTTGAGGCACATACTTTAGGTTTTGATAGAGCAAAAGTTGTATGGGAACTTGGAAAATGTAGCTTCATTTAGACAGAGATTCAAGACTTGGGTAATATCATATCAAGAGAGGGTATCTCAAGAGACCCCCATAAGATACAAAGCTATCATGGAATGGCCAACACCCACATCATCACTAAGGTGAGGATTTCTATGGGTTTAGCAAGTTATTACCTCAAGTTTATACATGACTTTTCTAGGATTTCTCACCCTATTACTTCTCTTCGAGAGAAAAGGGAAGAATTTTGATTAGTAAGAAAAGTGTGAGCATGCATTTCAATTACTTAAGAAAATGTCAACCATGGTGCCCATCTTAGTAGTTCCAGACCCGACAGAGGATTTTTTTGTTTGCACTGATGCATCACTAGAGGGTTTGGGAGCAGTTCTTATGCAGGAGCGTTAGGTGATTGGCTTTGATTCATGTAAGCTCAAAGACTACAAGCTTAACTATCCTACTCATGACTTGGACCTTGTAGCAGTTGTTCTTGCACTTGTGCGTTGGTGACACTTCCTTTTGGGTAGACCTTTCATTTTGAGGACAAATCATCACAACTTACAACATATCTTCTCACAGCCAAACCTCAACACTCATCAATGGCATTGGATGGAGTTCCTATGTGAGTATGACATGGAGGTACAATATATCAAAGGAAAGGAAAATGTTGTTGTAGATACACTTAGTAGATGATGACATGTGCTTGCTTCATTGACACTTCAGTCAGATTTGAGAGGCAAGATTCTTGAGCATCTTCCAGAGGACAGGTTTTATGAGGGTGCTAGATAGATGTTAGATTCTCAAGGTTCTTTTGAGGGTAGATATTTAGGATACATTTTAGAGTTAGATGGTTTACTTTGGTTCCATAGGTGCATTTATGTGCCTAAGGTAGGTGATTTGCATAGTTTCATCCTTATAAAGGCTCATCGAGGCCCATACGCAGCACATCCAAGAGTGAAGAAGATGCACGTTGATTTGAGAGAGTTATATTATTGGTCAGGTCTTCGTCGGGACATAGCATATTTTGTTGCACGTTGCCTTGAGTGTCAGAGGGTCAAGGTAGAGCATTCTCATCCCGTAGGACTCTTATACCCTCATGATATTCCGAGTGGAAATGGGATGTGATCTCCATGGATTTCATAGTAGGACTTCCTATGTCCTCTTATCATCATGATGCCATTATGGTCACTATGGATAAGTTTACCAAGGTTGTGCATTTCTTGCCAACCAAGGTAACCTATAATGCATAGGCCATCGCCAAAGTTTTTATGAAGGACATTGTTAGATTACATGGGATCTCGAAGACGATCATCAATGAATGAGATACCATTTACACATCAGTTTTATGGACTTATTTTTAGGATGCCTTGGGTACACAGATTAATTTAAGTTCGGTATATCATCCAGACATAGATGGACAGAGAGAGAGAGAGAGTTAATAAGGTTCTTTAGGACATGTTGAGGATGTATGTGATGGACCAGCAGAAGAAGTGGGAAGATTATTTGCATTTAGTTGATTTTTCCTACAACAATAGTTATCATAGTTCCATTGGCATGGCTCCCTACAAGATTTGTATGGTCGACCTTGCAGGACACCTTTGAGTTGGGACAGACTAGATGACAGGATTATTCTGGGACCAGCTTACCTTCAGGATTTAGAGTAACAGGTTGTTCTGATTAGACAACGTCTTGAGTAGGCTAGAGAATGCCAAAAGGCGTATGCTGAGACACCAATAAAATTGATCATCACTTCTCAATGGGTGACAAATTCTTCTTGAGAGTTCACTGCATAAGAGTCGATCCACTATGGAAAGGATTCTAAGATATCACCTCGTTTTACGGGGCCTTTTGATATTCTTGTGGTAATCGGTCCAGTTGCCTATAGTCTAGCTTTCCACCACGCCTTGCATGGGCCCATGATTAATTGTATGTTTCGTACTTCGTAGATATGTACTAGATGTTTCTCATGTTTTGATTGGTCGGAATTACAGGTAGGGGACGGAGGGCGGTGAAGACTAGAGCCCATATGCATCTTTGGAGCACCGGAGGTTGGCCCTTCGGGGTCGAGATTTGGACCAGAGTTAGAGTGCGGTGGGAGAGATATGATGAGACATCAACTACCTAGGAGAATGCTACACCACCGAAGGCTAGATACCCCTACCTCTTCAAGTGACTTCCACGAGGAAGTCTAATTCAGAGAGGGGATGTAGTGCCCACATTTTTTTAGCTCTGGTTATATGTTGGTTCCTTTATGTATAGACAAGTTTTGACTAAGACTTTGATATATTTTGGACATTATGCTATGTTATTTATCCTCATGGACATTACGGTATTTTGGGCACGTAGTGCCAATTGGACTAGATTAGTATATTGATATATTCCTTATGATGTTGATGACACTAACAAAGTTACATGATAGTGAGATTTATTGGTTAGATGTTGATTTCTTGTAGTCAATTTAATCAATGATATAGTCTTCTGGATTTAATAATGGTAACTCATGCTAGCATAGGTGTATGTCGTTGTAATTATATCTGTGGATGATTCATGGTGAACTATGTGTATAATTGTATGTGTTGCACTATCAATTGTATAATGATGTTAGGATATTATAGGTTTGATTAATTTTGTGATGAGTAGATGATGTTTATTGTATTTGTGAGATCACGGTTAATGTGTGCAATGAGTGTGCGAGACAAAGTTATAAGAGAACGTGGATTTCAGGTGGCTACACAATTGTTCACAAGCGGCCCATGGGCTGAGCCATAACTATGCTAAATGTTTGAGGCCTTAGAGTATGTGTATTAATTGGGCAGCATGAGTGAACCCTCAATTGTAATGCATTTATGTCTTGTAAAATTAATTATGTTTAGGGTGTGTTTTATTTAAGTAAACAAGTTCGGGGTTTAATGATCTCATTTTAATTGAAGTGATGGTTTTAGGTAAGTGTATGTGTGTTGGTAGAAGGAATTGGGGCCACATGTGAACCTTGGGTGGACCCACACCCTCTACCCTTGTGTCCAAGTATGCCAAACCGAAATTGGGCTATTTTGGGCATTTTTAGTGACCCTTTTTAGTTTGGGAGTTCACTTAGCATGAAAATGGGCCCTTGGACCCTACCTAATAGATAGAGGGGATTATTTTCAAGGTTTGGAGGAGTTTCCCTCCCATTTTTCCTTCCTTTGGTCACATCCATGTAAGGTGGATGGGGAAGTGTGTTTTGTTAAAAGTTGTTCCACTTTGTTTTAATTACATTTTTAGTATTTTGGGTGTTAAGGGCTAAAACGTGAGTTTACTTTTACTTATTTGGTTTTGGAATCTTTAAATTGAAGAAGGATGGGGTGTGACACATGTCACTTTCCTATGGGTGAGGAAAATTTTGGGTTCCTCTCAATATTCTTCCTCATGGTGAAGGAAGGGACTTTTTCTCAATTTTTTTGGACTTGGAGAAAATTTTGGGGAGCTTGAGGATTGCTTGGAAAAAGTGGGAAAATATTAGAGTCTTTGAAGATTCTAGAGGTAGGATTTTTAATCCCTCTTTCCTTGTTGTTGCTTGTATTGATAGTTATGCATTTGTCAAAAATAAAGTGTTTGAAATTTTATGTTGTTAAGCTTGTAAGAAGAATGTAGTCTTGGTTGTTCTTTTTGTTGTTTTTTTGTTGTTTTATTTTACTCTCCACCATCATATCACTTGGATGGTTTTTGAAGAATTTAGGGGAAGAGAGAGGGATTTCCCTCTCAAACCTTATAGGGTCCATCACCTACACGGGAGGATGCTACATGTTGGCTAGATTTTACGCATAGCATCAAACCTAGGCGATCATGAGATAAATCTCCCTCATTTAACCGGTGAGTTTCCGTGTCATATTTGTCAATTAAAATGTGTTATTATCTATCGGGGTTTTAATTTAACCACTTAGTTCATGAACCATAACTAGAAGTTCGCGTGCAAGTAAGTTAATTTGTTCATGAAAGGAAAGTTACTGAGAAGAAGAAAGAAGTGAAGGAAATACGAGAGAAGAAATGGGGAAGATGTGCATCCCAATTACTAGATAGCAGAGCTAATTACATGCATATAGAAGAAAATTAATAGATATGAACACACGAATTATAAAACAAAGGTAGCTCTAGATCCGAGATCTAAAATAACACAAAGTTTACTTAAGAGATCTAAGATTAAAAGCAAGAAACAAAGTACCATTGTACCACAAAGTTCTCTAGAAACACTGCTCCTTTGTATTCCTTTGCTCCAAGTTGCTCTCGGGGTTCAAAGACAAAGTTTAGAACACAAGATTGCTGCTTACAAATTCTGATCGATTAACCTGAAGGTTCTTCCTCTACTTATAGAATGTAGAGGGGCAATTACAAGTTGAAAGCTTTAGTTGAACTGGCACATGTGGAAGTTGGAAAGAAACAACTGGCAATCTTCCTCCTGGAATTCCTCTTTGCGTGACATGTATGATTTGCAACTGAAAATAGAACCTTCTATTTTGCATGTCCGCCACCTATCTCCAAGTAGTTGACTTCTTCAAGTAATGGCTTTTAAACCAATCACTTAAGTTGTATAATTTAATTGATCACTCAATTACTTTGTCGAAGGAAAGAAGAAGGAAGAGGAAAGCTGACTTTGTTGGAGGAAAGAAGAAGGAAGAGGAAAGCTGACTTTGTCCTTTTTCATGTCTGCATGCAGCTGATTCAAACTGGATCTGGAAGCAGCTGGATCTAGAAACAAGCTGGAATTGGAAGTAGTTGGAATTGGAAGCAAGCTGGAATTTTTCCTTCGCATTGTCTTCTCTTTTATCCTTGAAGGTTTTATAGTTCTTCTTTTGTAAATGCATCAATGCAAGGTTGGCTGTAGATAACTCATCATCCTTATTTTTAATTGCATATGAGTAATTAAAAATTCTGGAAAGCACTCAGGGTGAATGAAAATTCAATGAAAGCTTCAACTGGAAGATGAGAGCACATGCACAAGATCTTGGAAGGAATTTTCCACGCACTGTCTTCTTCACGGGCTGCATTCGAAACAAGAGGATGAAGCCTTTGTCTTTGGAAGCTTTTGCAACTATGAGATCTGGATCTGGATTTGCATATGGATTTGCATCGCATCTGCATCTGCATCTGGATATGGATCTGCACCTGCATAAAAAACTTTGGCAACTGGGCTATGGATGGAAAAGCTGCAACTCGAATAATTCCACTACTTTTAATCTACACGCATGAGTGAAGTTTCTCCTGCACACATGAGTGAAGTCTTTCCTGCTCTAGATTTTTCTATCAATTCAGCAAGAGGTTTCGAGCCTAGATCTGTGTCTCCAGTATCTGTAATTTTAGAAGTGATGCATGACTCCGTTGTGCTTTCTTTTTCATCTTTCTTCGCCATAGCTTTGTCTATCTTCGTCTGAATAATTCTTTTTCTTCTTACTTGGCCAGATTTCTTCAATACTGGTGCAGATCTGGACAATTCTTCAGATTCGGAGGATATATGCAATGTATTGGACATTGATAAAAGCTCCTTTTCCTTTGTAAAGCACCTGTAATGAATTCCTGAGCTCCTGTAACACCTGTGCAAACAATTATGCAGACAAAGATCAACCTCCTTCAAAGCATGCGCCAAATTTGGAAGCTTTTAGCCTTGTTTCCACCTTGCCTGAGCAAAATCCTTCTTCAAATGGGGGCGCACTTTTCCTCTTGGCTGCAATTCTTTACCTGTGAATTAAATAATTCACCCATATGGCTGCCCATGCTTATATAACCTTCACAATTCTATAATTAATAATTTCCCTAACAATTAAAGGTAATTAATTAATTAAAAATCATGCTTTTCTCTTTTAAAAATAGCATGTTTAAGGACAGCCATCCAATAAATTAAATTAATCCAATTTAATCCTTCACACATCACTTCACTTAAGCTTCACAGTGTGCTTTGACCATAGCCACTGAAAATAGAAATTAATTTAATGTTTTAATGCCTTAAAAAACATTAAATAATACCCAAATGGGGCGCACTTTTTGAGAGGAAGAGGGCAACCATTAAATAAATTAAATTTAATGCTTTTAAATCCTTTCTTTTATTTCAACTTTGACTTGTTGACTTCCTCCAAGCTTGGGCACACTTTTTGAGAGAATAGATTAATTAAAATAATCAATTTAAGGCTGCCATTCTCTCACCAAAGGGGGCGCACTTTTTTGCACATGTAATTCTATTTTTAAGAATTTTTCCACAATGGGATTCTTTACCCTGCAAGGCAGGCACCAAAATCCCGTGATCCACTTAAGTGATTTGACTTTGACAATGGGATTATTTACCCTACAAGGCAGGCACTAAAATCCCATGATTTCACTTAAGTCACTTTCCTTTTATTTTATCATGGGAATTTTTACCCTGCAAGGCAGTGATAAATTCCGCCACCTGCAGACCTCTATTTTTCCCACTGCAGCTTAAGTGACTTTTATAACACGGGAAAAAGTACCCTGCTAGGCAAGTATAAAATTCCCACCCTGCCTGCGGCTTATATTTTTCCCATCGCAGCTTAAATCCTTTGTTTTTTAAAAATGCGTCCATCCCCGCAGGGGCTTTTCTGTGCATGACTTTGCTTTTTCCCAGTGATCCAGACCTCCGATGGTGACTTCCTCCGGGCATAACGTGCGTATATGTTTTCTAGCTGCTCTAGGCCAAAAATCGGGCTTACCTGACAAATGAATTATTCCAGAGAAATTTCATAGAAAACGAAACGGGACACCACAAAAACACGAAAAATTGCCAAAAGTTACAAATAAAGCCCAAAACTTATTCCAAGTTAAAACCCTTCTGGCACATAGGAATAATGACATATTCGCTCATAATAGAGTTAAAATAGAGCGTAAATAGCTTCATACAGGGCTCAAAATAATTAAATACAAATTTCCGTAGACAAATCCGGCTGACAGAATATAACAATTTTGGGCATCTAGGTATTTGGAAAAAAGGATAATATGGCTCTTTGGGATTATCTTGACGCAATACAAGAACTTTCAGGAAATAAAAATACAAAACGACCCATTATTTTAAAAGTACGAAAATTTTTCGGATAGCGTAGTCACAGATTTCAGGATGAAATCTGGGTGACACCACTACACCACCGAGGGCTAGATATCCCTACCTCTTCCAGTGACTTCTAGGAGGAAGTCTAATTCAGGAGAGGGGGATGTAGTGCCCACATTTTTATAGCTCCGGTTATATGTTCGTTCCTTTATGTATAGACAAGTTTTGACTAAGACTACGATATATTTTGGACATTATGCTATGTTATTTATCCTCATGGACATTACAATATTTTAGGTGCATAGCACCAATTGGACTGGATTAGTATATTGATATATTCCTTATGATGTTGATGAAACTAACGAGTTACATGATAGTGAGATTTATTGGTTAGATGTTGATTTCATGTAGTCTATTTAATCAATGATATAGTCTTCGGATTTAATAATGGTAACTCATCCTTTCATAGGTGTATGTCGTTGTAATTATATCTCGTGGATGATTCATGGTGAACTATATGTATAATTGTATGCGTTGCACTATCAATTGTATAATGATGTTAGGATATTATAGGTTTGATTAATTTTATGATGAGTAGATGATGTTTATTGTATTAGATAGATGCGGTTAATGTGTGCAATGAGTGTGTAGGTGATAGGTTATAGGAGAACGTGGGTTTGAGTGGCTACATAATTGTGCACAAGCGGCCCACGGATGAGCCCTAAATATGCTAAATATTTGAGGCCTTAGAGTAGGTGTATTAATTGGGAACCACGAGTGAACCCTCAATTTTAATGCATTTATGTCTTGTAAAATTAATTATGTTTAGGGTGTATTTTATTTGAGTAAACTAGTTTAGGGGTTTAATGATCTCATTTTAATTTAAGTGATGGTTTTGGGTAACTGTGTGTGTGTTGGTAGAAGGAATTGGGGCCACATGTGAACTTTTGGTGGACCCCACACCCTCTACCCTTGTGCCCAAGTATGCCAAACCAGAAATTGGGCCATTTTGGGCATTTTTAGTGACCCTTTTTTATTTTAGGAGTACACTTACCATGAAAATGGGCCCTTGAACCCTACCTAATATGTAGGGGATTATTTCAAGGTTTGGAGGAGTTTCCTCCCATTTTTCCTTCCTTTGGTCACATCTGTTATCACCGAATCACTTGTGCCCCTGTGCATGTACTTGAACTCACAATGTGATTGGATAACATGGGTACTATCTCCAAGTTGTGGGACTTGCTACTTGAGATAGACCTCCAGAGAAAGCTGGTTCTTGCTCCTAAACTACCTGCCACAATCTACTCTAATGCAAGATAAGCTAACTATTCTAATCTAAATTTCCAAGGGACCAGGGAAAGAGAATACATAAAATGAAAGCCTACACTAAAGTGGTGATACACCAGAAAAGGAGGATGGGAGAGTAGTCTCCAAATGTGTGAAATACAGAGGCAAAGTGCACACTAGAAGAGGTGATGACAGTTCTCCATAATCTAGCAAAATGCATTCACAGTAATATTTCAAGCACACACAATGATAATGAATTCCTGCAAGAACATAATAATAGACACAATATTCTTGTAGAAAGATAAAAGGGGCAAGAAGAATGCAAGAAAACACAGCAGGGGAAGATACATCCACAAACTTGTATTTTATTGCTTCTGTATGCATATGCAGATTCGACTCTATTACAAGATAAGGGCCTGGATCACCATGCAAGGAGTCCACTCTGAGGGGCCTGCAACACACCGGCTTCACAAAGAAATTTTGTGAGCTTTGTTACCCAAAAACTCTCCCTTTACAATGAGCCCAACACTTCAATTTATAGAAAAATGAGAAGGAAAAGAGAAGGGAAAATGGAAATCCCGAAATCTGTCCTTCAACCACCTGTAAGAGGCATTAAATTGAGTGAAAAGGTTTTCCATTACTTGCAAAAGGCTCCCCATACTGTCCCATGTGCTGCAGCAGAGAAAGAATGATGACCATGCCTCTTAATTGCACTCCCAGCTACCAAATAGAACACTGTTCTGAACCCGGCCACGTTTTCTTAAAAAACCCAAACAATTTCTAATCAAATCTGGAATTTCTTGATTTCTGTGCATCGGGCTCGGAACCACGATTCCAACGGTACCAATTTTGTGTGATTTCGTTGAGAAATGCAAAAGTTATGGCCTTCTGAGTGTGGGCAGCAATTTTGGGTCTGGCAGGCGTTTTCTGTCATTTGACGGGAATGAGCATTGGATCGACCGGAGCTCGAGTCAAAAGTTATGGCCGTTTGAAGTTCCACGGTCAAACGTTGACTTTTCTTCTCTCGCCTTCGGCCGCCGGCTTTTCGTATCCCACGCGTCCCTTTGTCCGAATGGCACAAGTCTTTGAAACTTCCGTTTCGGCCGAACCGGCCGGTTCGCGTACTCGCAGCTCATATGTCCCATTTGGTTTCGGACCGTCTGGGACAAATTCGCCCGGTTCGGCCGGTTCGCGCCCTTTTGTCCCAACTGTTCCAGGACAAAAGTTCTCATTTCGGCTGTTCGCGTCCTTTTGTCCCGCTTGTCCCAAAGGCGACCCTCTCAGCAGTTAGCCAATTTTTTCTCTCTTTTGGCCAGATCGGCTTTTCGCGCCCGCCGCGTACTTTTGTCCCAGATGTCCCAATTGCTTCCGGGGCCGCCTGTGCTCATTTCGGCCGATCCGCGCCTTTTTGTCCCACTTGTCCCAAATGCTTCTAGGACTAGGACTTAGCCATTTTTCGTGATTTTTCCTGGCCCGAGCTTGTTTTTGCAAATTTTTTCACATTTTCTCAGAACTTGCTCTCTTCTACTTGGACAGGGGAGTTAGAAAAATATGAGGGGACCCTAGAAACATGAATTTTTGCCCTGACTCAATCTATTTGCCTGGGACTAAAGAATTTGATGCATGTTATCAAAATTACCTTGAGGGTGAATTTTGGATAACAACATCCATGTAAGGTGGATGGGGAAGTGTGTTTTGTTAAAAGTTGTTCCACTTTGCTTTAATTACATTTTTAGTATTTTGGGTGTTAAGGGCTAAAAGGTGAGTTTCCTTTTACTTATTTTGTTTTGGGAATCTTTGACTTGAGGAAGGAGGGAGTTGACACATGTCACTTTCCTATTGGTGAGGAAACGTTTTGGTTCCTCTTCATATTCTTCCTCATGGTGAAGGAGGGGACTTTTTCTCATTTTGTTTTGCACTTGGAGAAAATTTTGGGGAGCTTGAGGATTGCTTGGACAAAGTGGGAAAAGCTTAGAGTCTTGGAAGCTTGTAGAGGTAGGATTATTAATCTCTCTTTCCTTATTGTTTCTTGTATTGATAGTTATGCATTTGTCAAAAATAAAGTGTGTGAAATTGTATTTGTTAAGCTTGTAGGAAGAATGTAGTCTTGGTTGTTCTTTTCTGTTGTTTTGTTTTACTCTCCACCATCATATGGCCTCGATGGTTTTGGAGACTTCAAAGTTGGAGACTTCATCCTCTTATGGGATAAGAGAAGAGAACCAAAAGGCAGCCATGGAAAGTTTGATTCATTATGACTCGGCCCATTTCATTTATGAAGTTCATGGCGAGAACGCTTTTCTTATCTCATATTTGGATGGAACACCACTGGAATTTCTTGAGCAAGCAATACTTGAAATTATATCATCAATGAAAGTGGGTTTTTCCCCCGCCTTGTACCATAGGTGTGTTTCCCTTTCCATTGGGTGGTTTTGTTTCCCCTTCTGTTGCATGTCATGTGTTTCCTTTGTGTTGTGTGCTTGTGTGTTGCCTTCTTTTGATATTTCTTTCAAGAAGTTTTATATGACTCTGCAAGGCCCAATGAATAAGGCACTAGTCAACGAATTACAAGGTCTATAGATTGAGATTCTGGATTCCCATGTCATGTCTTCACTATGATCAGTCTTTCATCACCAATCTAGCACTATGATAATTCTCCACCGGGAACTCCTCATGCTATGATTATTTACTAATGCACAAATTTTAGTTTGGTGGATGTAATCTAGAAACACAATAACAAACATAACACAAGAATACCATAGACTATGATACGAAAGAATGATGACAAATTTGAAATATAAGTGTAAATTATAATATCAACATGCAACTATTACAATCTCACCCATGAGGTAATTCAAGTGTTACTAACTTCACTTTCCTTCCAACAATAACTATGGGAGAAACTTCACAATTACACCTCTTAATGGCTTCTTTAACACACCTTCTAAATGATGGCTTCCTTTACACACTTACTCATACAATATTTCTCACTACTTCCTTCTATGCTAAATGAGGGGGGTGGCCTCTCTATTTATAGAAATTTCAGGATTATCCACCTTATCTCTAAGATAGGATAAGAAATCTACTCTAATGAATCATATTCCATACCTTAACTCTTATCTTTACATGTAAGCTTATATTTTAAGATAAGATAAACCTTATCATTTCACATGGGTTCCACATTTTTAGACTTTTTACAAATAAAATACACAAAATATTTATGACCTCACTCCTTGTCCTTATTACCAATATAATATTTCTAATTCCTAATCATGTAGACCCTACTTCTCTACTTACCCTAACTTTGACATTTTAACATTACCGAACCACTTACAACAAATATTTACTTTTTACCACAACATTCATATTATACTTTGATTACTATACTATACATTATTGGCGGTTTCATAAAGTAGCGTCATTATCTTCTATCGAGACGTTACTACTAATTATACTTAACAACATCTTATTCCTAATACATACATTAATGAAATATAAATTATGGAGGAAAATTTTAGTGTCGACATTTTCCCCTTCCTAGCTTCTAATCCATCCTTAGAGTAGACTATTCTAGTGCTTAGAAAATCTTTAAATTTTTGTGGTTGACCCATTTTGTAATGGGAGTGCCATCCAATTCCTCCAGTCGATATGTACCATTTTCATGCATAGTTGTTATTTTGTAGGGCCCCATCTATTTGGGAAGAAATTTTCTCTGCCTTCTTTTTTTTGTATCGGAATCATATACTAGAACCAAATCACTCACATTAAATGGAGACCAATGGATCTTTTGATCAAAGTATTCCATGCTTCATTTTCTTCTTATAGCTTGTATCCTTTGCTATTTCCCTCATTTACTCTAGCAAATGAAGATGTACCAACCTTTCTTTTACTAAATCACTTTCATCCATCCTTTCATTTTTCATAACTCTCACAATGGGAATATCAAACTCAATAGGAAGAACTGGATCAATGCCATAAGCCAACTAAAATGGGGAGTATCCTGTTGCTGACTTTGATGTTTCCCTATATGCCCACAATGTTGCATGAATCCTTTTATCCCACTTATGTACTTTTAATGCTGCATCTTTTGCTAGAATTTGACACAACATAAAATTTGTTCATTCCACCTATCCATTTATGCTTAGCTTGTATGTTGTTGCCTTCTTATGTTTAATAGAAAACTTGTTGACTAGGGCTTCTACCACCTCATTAATGAAGTGGCTTCCTTAATCTGTTAAAATTTCTAATAGACAACAAAATCTTGTGACAATGCATTCATATATGAACTTACCACTTCATCCATGGAAGTTGTTTTCAATAGCCTAGCTTCAGCCCACTTGGTTAAATAATCTGTGGCAACTACAATATACTTATTTTGGCATGGGGTAGTTGGAAGTGGACCTAAAATATCTATTCCCCACTTTTCAAAGGGACCAAGTGGAAGAATAGGGCATAATGGAGTTGATGAAGTCTTACAGTTACCATGTGTTTGACAAATATCACATGTCTTACAATAATTATAACAATCTCTAAAAAGAGTGGGCCAGTGATAACCTGCATCCAAGATCTTTCTTGCTGTGAGTTGTTCAGAGAAGTGTCCTCCACATGTACCATTGTGGAATTATCCTTTAGCACCTTCCCTTTATCACGTTTAACTTCCCTCTTGTATTTTACATCAGGTCCTATTCGAAATAATACTCCATGCATAATAGAATATGGATGACTGGCTTGAGTAATCTTCCTCTTAGTCTTTACATTCGCACCATCAGGAAACTTGAATTCATTCAGATAATTCTAAATATCTATGTATTCACTAGGGATTGTGTCAAGGGATAACAATGCTACATCTTGGAAATCATCATCATCACAAGATGAACCTAAACGATCATAGGATTGAGAGAGTGCATTTGCATTGACATGCTTCTTTCGTGGCCTATCTATAATATCAAATTCAAATTCTTGTAGAAAAATTATCCATCTGCTATCCTCCTTATGGGTTAGGCTTATTTACAATATATTTTAGAGCCGATGATCTCATTACAACTATAAATTTCTACCCTAGAAAGTAATTTCTAAACTTCTTTATAGCAAAAATGATAGCTAGAACCTCTTTTCGATTATAGTATAATTTACCTCAAAGACTGCTCATTTGTCTTCTCCCAAAGTAAACTAGATGATCATTCCCATTTTCATCCTTTTGGCTCAGACATTACTTCTAGTCGAGGCTCAACATCTTTAAAGCGAGGCAAAACTTCCTTGATTATAAAAGAATGGCTTTCTAGTTCTAACATCAATCTCGATTCTTTAAAACATGGTGAAGACACCAAAACTTCCTTCAATTGTTTAAAAGCTTCATGTGCCTTCTTTCCATCTTGCTCCCATAGATGTAAAAATCATCCGAAATACTCTAATGAAGTTTCCAATGTAGGGTTCAAACACCCTATTCATCAAGCGTTGGAACGTTTCAGAGCATTACACAACCCAAAAGGCATAACTCTATAAGCAAACGTTCCCCAAGGAGTGGTGAACGTGGTATTCAGCTAATCTTTCTCCACTATATGAACTTGGTTGTATCCATTATATCCATATCAAAACTATAGCACTCCTGGCCAGCTACTTTGTCCAAGATTTGATCTGAGAATGGAAGAGGGTAATGATCATTTTTTACCTTGTTGAGCTTCCTATAATCAAAACAAATGCGTAGTTTCCCATTATTTTTATTGAGAACATAATGGAAGAATCCCATTCTGAATTCTCCACAAAAATATGAATCTGCATCAACAAACTCATCTATTTCTTCTTTTACAGTCTTATAAAATTAGGATTCATTCTATATGGCATTTACTTTATGGGCTTAGTACCATCTACTAGCTCAATATACTTTGTTCTATTCAACTTACTTGATGGAGTTCATTGTAATCAAAAGTGAATAGGTGTATGTACCTTTGAAAGAGCTAGAGGTAGGATTCCTTCTCACTCTCCATCATAGAATCACCAATCTTTATTTGTTGGAGACGATCATCAATTTCTTCTTCATATAATTTTATGGGTTCATGAGTTGGTGTGACTAGAAGGATATCGATGACCAAAACATCAACCTCACTTTCTTCATCTTCTGTGTCCACTTCACTAGTACTATAGTAATCAGAGGATGTCCAGTCATCAGTTTCATCACTTGAATCCACAGGTTCTGCCTTATGATGCTGAGGGATCATGTTTATCTTTACCCTCTCTCTGTCATGTCCAAGTGTCATGAAGCCTTCATTCCAATAGTTTCTTGCATGAACTCTCCTTAGCCATGGTCTTCCCAATAACATTGGGTATGCATGTGATAACATTTTTCATCACTTGAAATTCTACCACACATACAACACCAATAACGAGATATTGCCACATTTGAAACAACACCTTATGGTTTATTTTTTCCCTTATTTAATGACCTTAACATAAATGTTGGGGGCAATCAATTTTTAAACCGAAGATATTTATTACTGAGACTTGGTCATTATATTAATTGCAGCACCTCCATCTACTAAGACATCATGAATTGAAATACCATTACCTAATACCTCAGCTTATGGATCATAGGGATCTGCCTCTGCCTCCAAAATAGGGACCTTAGCCTCCTTCCTTCTTCGAGCATTGATTCCACTTTGCAACTCCGGCCTCTTCTTAGAAGACATGGAAGTTGACCATATGTAATATTTGTAGGCCTTTTGGATAAATCTTTAAGATGGAGTATGGTCCTTGTCCCTATGAAATAAGAAAATCCTACACACCCATCTTTCTTCTCCTATGTTTCTTACTAGTTTCTCCTTTCATCTTCTTAGGATCATTTCCATCTTGGTTATCTTTTTCTTTCTTTCTTTTTGTTACAAACACATCTCGCTTCATCATTTATGCTCCTATCTACTACATCAAAAGAATTCACAGGTTCTTTTCCATTATCATTATCTCTTGTACCAAATTTATAAGCTCTATCTCGACAATTATACTTATAATGACCCTTTTTATGACAACCATAAAATACAAGTTCAGATATATTTCTTTTTGGACCTCTATCTCCTCCCTGAGAACTAAATTATTTTCCTTGAAGAAGATTAATAGTTAACTGGCCCATCTTCCTAAGCACATCTTCATACTCAGTAGATGTACTAGGAGAAATATTTTCTCTCACTGAGAGTGGTTGTGGATTCTAGACTAAAGGTGTTGGTGTAGGCCCTACCTTAGCAACAATTTATTTGGGCTCTTCTTATATGTTTTCTTCTTGCCTTCTTGTAATATCATTTGATTGTTCAAGGGTCACTGGGTGGTCATACTTAACTCGTTGTATGATCTCTGGCTTCATCCCAAGAATGAAATGCTTATAGAGGAGATTATCCATGTCATTCATTAACCCATCTGCTAATTCTTCTTTCTAGATGGGCATCGAGATTCCTCCTTAGCTCTAGAACACGAGCATGATAATCCCTTATCTTCTCCTTCTCTCCTAGGGATAGATTTGTGATATTGATCATGAGATCTTCATATTTTTGTTTTTCACCAAATTCTTCAAGAAAACTTTAGTTAATAAATCCCATGAGTTTTTCACATTATCACCTAGTGTTTCAAACCACCTAAGAGCTGAACCATCAAAAAGGTAGGGAAAAATTCAGTCCATTATTCCCTTCTTATGAAGCCATTACAAATACAAGATTGTTTAAACTCTTGAATGAAAGAGAAAGCATCTTTATTAGATTGGGCTAAAAAAATAGGAATCTTCCCCATTTTCAAAAGTAACCATAGTGAAATACCAACCCACAAGTACAATCAACAAGACTTATGTGCACAAATAATTGGAATCACTATAATAGAAAGTGACTTTACACCTTTCTATAGTAAAATAGGAATGACCACGGTAAACTATGGAAAAAATTGACTTACTTTGCAATAAAAATTGGCTTTATTGTGGTAAACACTATTCATGATAAAAAGTGAAGTTATTGTGGTAAATACTATTCATGGTAAAAAGTAAAGTTACTATGGTAAATACTATTCATGGTAAAAAGTGACTTTACCATGGTAACTACTATGCACAAAAAAAAGGTTACCTCCAAATGATTTCTGACTAAGTGGGAATATCTCTCTAGAAAATCCACCAACGAGGAATGGTCCCAACAACAGAACCAAAATGTCATCACCAATCCGGCACTATGATAATTCTCCACCTGGGAACTCCTTGTGCTATGATTATTTACTAATGCACAACTTTTAGTTTGGTGGATGTAATATGGAAACACAAGAATACCATAGACTATGATACGAAGGAATGATGACAAATTTGAAATATAAGTGTAAATTATAATATCAACATGAAATTGTTACAATCTCACCCATGAGGTACTTCAAGTGTTACTAACTTCACTTGCCTTCCAACAATAACTATGGGAGAAACTTCACAATTACACCTCTTAATGACTTCTTTAACACACCTTCTAAATGATGGCTTCCTTTACACACTTACTCATACAATATTTCTCACTACTTCTTTCTATGCTAAATGAGGGGGGTGGCCTCTCTATTTATAGAACTTTCAAGCTTATCCACCTTATCTCTAAGATAGGATAAGAAATCTACTCTAACGAATCATATTCCATACCTTAACTCTTATCTTTATATGTAAGCTTATTTTTTAAGATAAGATAAACCTTATCATTTCACATGGGTTCCACATTTTTAGACTTTTTACAAATAAAATAAACAAAATATTTATGCCTTCACTCCTTGTCTTTATTACCAATATAATATTTCTAATTCCTAATCATGTAGACCCTACTTCTCTACTTACCCTAACTTTGACATTTTAACATTACCGAATAACTTACGACAAATATTTACTTTTTACCACAATATTCCTATTTTACTTTGACTTTTACCGCTCCATACATTATTGGTGGTGTTGTACCTAAGAGAACCATTATCTTCTATTGGATGTTACTACTAATTATACTTAACAACATCCTATTTCTAATACATATATTAATGAAATAGAAATTACGGAGGAAAATTTTAGTGTCAACAAGTCCATGTCATGTCCCCAAGTTAGAGCCGAGGTTGTTGTAAGCCCTCAAAATCCCCCTAATTTTTTAAGTCAAATTTGAAAATTTTGAGCTCACACCTCCGAAGTGTTCAAGTAAAGTTGGAAGTCTGAAAAGATAGAGAAATTCATGCTTTAAAGTTGTTTAAACTCTTTATTCTGCATGTTTTGATAAATTTTCCATTTTCCTATCTAGTCGCGTGAAAATTTATTATTGTCCTCATTTGAATGAAATTGTCAATATTTCTATGGTCATGGATTATCGAACCTTGTATTATTTTAAATTCCTTAGTTTGCGAAAGAAATTGGGAAAAGCAGCGCGAAATTGTGGAGTTTTCTTCTTCTCTTTAGTTTTCCACGGTCGTGAATGATGGGTGTTTTCTCCCCATCAAATTTTGGCCCCATTATCCATGGGTACGTGGACATATCTAATTGGATGCGGCAAGACGGGTCCTTTTTGTGTTTTGAGGCATTGTGGTGAAAAGGAAAAAGTCAAATATTAAGCCCACATTGAAATTCAAAGTGGTTTGATGGGGAGATTTGAGGTTTTGAGCCTTTTTTTAAAAAGGGCTAAAATTCATAAAGTGACTCGTAGCTCGATCATGCTTTGAGAAAAGGTCAAATATTAATCCCACATTGAAAGTCAAAGCGGGTTAGTGGGGAGATTTGAGGTTTTGATCTTTTTGTAAAAACGGACTTGAAGTTAAAAAAGTGACCCCAACCCGCCCATGCTTGGTAAAAAGTAAAATATTAAGCCCGTGTCAAAAGGTGAAAATAAGGAGGTAGGTTGGCAGAGCAATTTGTGTTTTTCAGCCCTGCATTGAAAAAAGGTAAAATTATAAAAGTGACCCACAATTTTGTCTCCACTCAACTAAGGCCATGTGTCAAAACCATATCAAAAGTGGAAGAGGAGGGCAACATTTTCCAAAACACCATTTCTCCAAAAGTGACAAAATGTAAAAGACATCCTCCATGCCCGCTCCAGTAAATTTCTCCCACGTGGATGACTTTGGTTTAAAGTTTCAAAGGCAAGATGAATGGTTCAAATTCAAAGTTACGAAACGAGTGTAACGGATGCATTATGGAAAGTCTAGTTTTTCTCACCATTGGTGTTTCTTCACGAATCACTAATCGAATGGACGTGAAGGATTGAAAATATTGTAAACCGTTTTTGCTAACAAAGTAGAAGTTTTAACCATTTCTTGCAAGATATTTAATGGCTTCTTCATGCCATTATAAGGGGGTTGAAAATTGAGCTTGTAAACTCACGAGTGCATTGTACTAAGAGAAAGAAAAGGAGAGCCATTTTCTTTTACTTTCCTACATTCTCCAATTTCTTCCATTCCCACATTATGTACAACTCATATTTCAACATCAATACAAGAAGAAGGATTTTGTATCCTCTTTGATGAGGATATTTTTGAAACTTTGAGTTCGCAATCTTATCTCGTCTGGTTTCCATTTGTAGGGTTGTTTCTTATCATAAATACTGTGTTAAAGTTTCTTACTAATGTGTGCAGGAATCTAATTTCCTACATACAACATTAGTTTCCCTATCTCATTTCTCACTCCCTTCCCTACCTTCCAGACAAAGTATTCCCTAGCAAGAGATTGCTAGCTTTGTCTGCAGGTTAGTAGAGTGCCCCCTGTTGGATCCCACGACCGAAAGGCCACCACAAAAATCCATGCTTTTTGCACATGTATATACGTGAAGCTACACAGGTTAAGTAGAGGAACTTAGATTCCCAGTGTTGGCAAGGAATTCATAAATTTGTCCACTGAAAAATTCCATCACCAATAATATAGAAATGAAATAAAATTAAAATATCAAATTGAGGTCATGAAGCTATCAAGCATTACCTTACACAATTTCAAGAACAATAATTAATGCCCTTGTGAGGGATCAATGCTTATATAATTTTCTCTAAGGATTGATTGCCTTTGGAAATACATTTTCAAATCCATTTCCTCAAAAAAACTTCTTTAATGTAATTCTTATCTCTTTGTTTTTCTTTATGATTTACAAAATGGAAAAGCATAAAATTAGTTGACTTTATCACACGTAAATTGCATATTTACAATATCACATTTATTGTTTATATAGATTTATATAAAAATTATATCAATATAATATACATAAAATATTAAATAAATATAAATTTGAAGTATTTCAATAACTACTATTTTGTATTTTTTAAAGGGAAATATTGTAAAATTACCATCATCTATTTTTTTTTACGGGAATAAGTGGCCGTCAAATTCAACCCCAGGCTGATGTAACTTTGTGGCGCCTAGGCTTATGTAACTTAGCGGTTACTAGGCTTATGTAGCTTAGAGGTGGGTAGGCTATTGAAATTTGTTACCGATAGGCTGGTGTAACTTTCTAGTTGCACGGATTATTTCACCTAGACAATTCTACTCTTGTGTAAATTAGCAGCCACTAGGCTTATGTAAGTTAACAACCTATATGCTTATGTAAGATAGTGGTTTCTAGGCTTATGTAAGTTAACAACCTATATGCTTATGTAAGATAGTGGCCACTAGGCTTATCATCCTTTTATGTAACTTAGAGGCAGAAATGCTTATGTAACCTAGTGGCGGCTAGGAAGATTTCACCTAGCATGTGCTTTCATCATGTAAGTTAGCAACAACAAGGCTTATTGAAGATAGCAGCCGCGAGGCTTATGTAAGATAACATCCACTTGGCTTATGCAGGGGATTCAAATAATAACAAAATAGAGATCCTAAAATAGCAAAAATAAAATCCAAAAATTGGGATTTATAAATTGGATTAAAATAGTGGTGAAATTGGAATCCAATAATAACGCTATTAGAATCCAATATTAATAAATTTGAATCCAATAATAATGATATTGGAATCCAATAATAACAATATTGTAATCTAATAATAGTGAAATTAGAACTAGAATAAATCCAATAAATATATTGAACAATGTTAATTGGAATCCAATATTGTTAATAATGGAATCCAATATAAACAAAAATAGAATCCAATATACATAAAAACAGAGATGAATTTCTTCCAATAATTGAAATACTAGAGTCTAGATTTCTTGGAATATATCCCGATTTAGTGAAATAAGCATTTTGAGATCAAGATGAACAAAGGTAATGCTCATGATGATCCTCCTTGAAACATGATTGATGAAACTCATTGAAATCACCCGACTAACTCATTTCAAAACTCCCGACTCGCCGAGAAAAGGTGATCGATTGACATGTCACACCTTGTGATGTTCTACCTTCCTTATAGACAGAATTGAGCTTAAGATGATGTTTCCAAGATCCTTATGAAGCTATAATTCCTTTGTTTTAGTCATTGAATCATCTTACCATCCCAAAAAGAGGAAATTTGAGTGAAAATTGGGTCATCTACAACTTTCGTACTCAAAAGCTGAAACTTGCTTATTTTATACACCGGGTTTGAGAGGTGCTATTTCAGAAAGGTTGCTTTTTTAACTCGATATCAACACCGAGGGATTATCAATATGCTTAGAAAATTTCCATGGATGTTTTACAACAAAATTTAAGAATTTTCTATTTTTAGAATTTTTTTGCTTATTTTCTTTATTTCCTTTTTGTTTTTTTCTGTATGCCCTAGTTTTCCATTTTGGTGATTTTTATGATTTACTTCTTTGAAGGTTTTTACTTGTCCCTAGGAAAATTACTAATTATATTAAGTGTCAGCTAGAAATACTTACTATTTTTATAATCTAGTATTCCCCTCCTTTGTTAGAAAAAAATTTCCTTTCTCGATATGGGTTTTTTTTCTCTGGATGCTTTGTGTAAAATTTCAGCTTCACCCGCTCTTTGAATCAATGGAAAATTAAAAAAGAAGGGTTTAGGGCATACAAATTTGAATTTTTTTGTTAATAATCTAAGAAACCTTTCCAACTTATATTTTTTCAGCATGAAGGTGCCTAAAAGAGGAATAAATGCCCAAAATTTCATGGGTATGTGCCTTGGGGTTTGAGAGATATGAGTACTTCACCATTTCCACTCATGGAAGCTTACGAAAAAAAGTTGTATGGAGATGACCTGAATAAGAAATTTTTGGGTGTGATACCAACAATGGAGGCTTGAGGAATGGATGTGAAATGAAATATTGAAGATGTGGAAGAAACAAGAATGGAGAAAATGGGGATTTCGAGTTATTGTTTTTTTGTGTGCACGCACGAGAAGAAGTAAAAGTAACACACAAAATGAAAAAAATTAGTATTTCTTCAATCTTGGCATGAGTGAAATTTTTTGTTCCAACTGTACTAAATTTTTGGGATGGTTGGTGCAAAAAAATTCACCCACCCTCATTGGGCCAAGTGGCATTCATTGATTGGTTATTGCGAAATTGGTGAAAAAACACTTAAAGCACCGAAGGGCCAAGATAAGGTCATATGGGTGACCGGGAAGGGTATGAACATGGGGTGGAGAGAGTGTCCCAACCATCCCAAATTTTTGGATGGTTGGTGAAAAAATGTGTTATCTCACTCGGGCTTGAAAAGTGGTGAGAGGAGCGGGCTAGAAAAAGCCTCATAAGCAACTTTCCGAGTCATGTGGGAGACTTGAGGCTACAATGGGGGTTGGGAGAATTATTGTGTCCTAAATATCCCAAAATTTAGGATGGATGTTTTAAAAAAGTGTGCCATCATCTAGACTTTACATGTGGCACTTTGTGATTTTCTAGAGGTGAGTACTAGAAAATGGTGCATGAGGGGATTACCCGAGAAATTTGGGCTCAAAGGAGGTCACATCATGGTCTAGGGGGATATTAGGGGCTTAGATCACTTTCATGTCCTTACCTTCCAAAGTTTTTGGGATGTTTGGTTCCAAAAAGTGCACCACCACCTGGGCTTGACATGTGTCCACCCAGAAAATTGACTAACTCCTTGATCTTACCTTGGGGAACAACTTGAGAAGCATAACTTGAGCATCCGGAAGTCTTTTCATGCACTTATTTATATTAAATTGACTGGAAACTTCCTATTTAAAATAATGGAGGGGTACCATACCTTTATTATTCCAACAACCTCCTAAAAATAGTATTTTTCTTTGGGCTCATAGATTGTGCACTCTTAAATAAGGCTATGAGAAGTATTTCTTGGGTCTTATGAAAGATGTGAAACCACCATCATCTAGAGATCTTAAATACATTTCTAACGATGTGTTTTATTACCTCAAAATATTTATGGATCTCCCAGAATCCCTTCCTAAAGCTCAGGGGTTGTTTTTGCACTAGAAGTTGCTTCACCATGTAGGATCCATTTTGTTGAATTTTTCCCAAAACCTTTGAAACTTCCCAAAATCTTCAAAAATTAGTTTCAAAAAATTATTAAATATATTATACACCTTGTTGATGAAATTTGAGACCTTCATTTACTCTGGGGGTGTTCTTTGGCCTTAGGAAGACCAAAAATAGTCATTCCTAAGCTTCTTGAAGAGTCCTGTCTTGAAGGATATTGACTTGGAAGTGCTTGAATGGAATTTATATCCCTAAATCACCTATGGAACAGGTTGAAACAACACATATGACCACTTAGAAGGGTAGGATAGGACTGATACATGGGTTAGGATGATCTAGAGAAGGGCTTGGGATGAATTTCAAGTAAATTCCCTTGCAAAACTCATAACAACATTTTTTGAGGATGTAATATGATATTTATTTGTCATTTTCCTTTTATTCTCAAGACTATCCATTATGATGTGTCTTCTTCTGAAGATACCAAGTTAAGTAACTCCAACTCGTATGAGATAGAGATCCTTCGTGGGATATCATGTTCCCCTTTCTTCTTGTCTGCAGAGGAGAAGCTTGAAGAATATCTCCTAAACACTTCACAAGATCCCACCTTTAGTATCCAAAGCCTTTACTATTACATCTAGTTCAAGGAATCCCAAAAAGTTCCCCTTGCATTAAGAGTATTTTACTTTATTATATTTTTCCTCATCTTTTCCTTTTTCTCAACCTTTACCTCTACTTATGTTTCTCATAATATATCAAATGAATTATTTGTGTCTAAATAAGGATCAAAATCACCAATGAAGTTATCATTCACCAGGTAGATGGAATGGTAGGGAATCCTTCCACCAAGAAACTCTCTTATTCACCATACATCTCAAAGTATAGCAAATCAAGCAATAATCCATAGGGGAAAACATCTACTACATATAAAGGAATCCCTTCATAATATAGGGGTTGAGTTAAATTTTTTTCCTAAACTTCGAGAGTGATGTCGACTAGAAGGTTATTTAAGATATCCATATAAAAAGAATGCGTGCATAGATTGTGTGGGTGTAATCCTAATTATTAGAATCAAGTGAACTGAAATATTCCCTAGAGAATTGAAAATGGAGACTAACCTATATTGACCCAAAAATTACAGCAAAACATGGGGCATTATAACCCATACTAGATTGATAGAGAAGCTTTCCGTGATTGGGTTAAAGTAGGGAAATCAAGTATTCAAGAATTGAATTCATTCAAATATTTTATATTCCCTACAAAATTAATTTTCTTAATTTAATTCCATTCCCACATAACAAAAATGAATTTGTATTTTTGTGTTATTGTCACACTAAGATTATTTTAATATACGTGGACGATTAGTACTATAAAAATAATCTAATTAGCAATATAGCATCAAACGATGATAATTCACTTTACAAGATAATAAGTCGCATTCAAGGACAATCAACCAACACAAGCATGTGAGTTTGTAATCACTTGAAAAAATGAACTATGTCATGATCCATTTTACAATAGTACAAACATGTTTCATGATTTTAGAATGCATCCTTATGAATAGATACACAATATACTAGTAATATGGCCCATCATAATGCAAGTAATCACTCGTTTCATGGACGCCCTAGTTAGCGCTTCATTTACATGGAAGATCCTTTATTATATGTTATGGGTCAAGCCCTTTTGATTTGGAATTTTGCTATCAGAGCGAGAGGTTATCTCATTTGATTTGCGGGTGTGGTGTCGATGCTAGTAGACACCATCCTTTTTAGTCCTCGTTGTAATATCTTTTTATGTATGGCCTATGGGACCATAATCCTCCTTTTACCATATCTCATAAAAAAAATAATTGAATTCTAGTACTTTTATAGTTCGTAATCAAATATAATACATGTTTAACTATGAAAAATGGAATGTTAATTGTAATGGTTATCGCCTATTATTTATGATTAAATCTATATAACTACAAAACTAGAATGAATCTAGTTTTTGAAAAATAGAAATCTAAAAATGGGTTAACAATAAATATCTAATGATTATGAGTTTTATTTCTCTTTCCATGTGAAAGGTATGAATTTTGTTTACCGTATTAATCCAATTACATCTATGGAACTTTCTCAAATGCCTCTTATTATAATTATCAATACATTTTCTACATCTTCCTACATTCTAGTACCATGGTAAATGTTTGATAACAATTTATGACATCCTACATTATTTGGGTCCAAATCAAGGAGTTTTCATGAGAACACCATTTCAATATTTTAGTTTACCATTCATATAGATTGTTGGATTACAAAATACGTGTTGTAAGAATATCTTATGAATGTATTTCCACCTACATTGCTAGTACGGTTTTGACATGTGGAAATATTTGGTTATTTATTTAGTAGCTGGTTTTTTTTTATGTTCAACAATAGTAATCATTTTTAAATTGTGAATAAATACTTTGGCCTACACTTTTATCATTCAAACATGGTTGTTATAAATTGTTGTATAGAAAATAAGAGATTATGGTTTGATGTAATTATGATATCCCCAAAAAATAAAAATTGTGGATGGTTGAAAAGGGAACACATTTCCACATATTTTCACTATGGTGTACAAGAAAATCATTCGTTGAGTTCTAGAAGTCACAACTTATGGTGGATTCTATTGAGGTCAATTATATCAAATTTTAAAAAAGAAATTCTAGGTAGAGCGCACAAATGATTTTTTTAATTCTAAATGATTTTTTATTCTATTTTATCATTATTATTATTTTGATGGGGTTGGTAACATGTGTAATTTGCTAACACTAATTTTTTGTTAATACCATTTTTTACTTAGACTAGGAAATTAGTATGATGTTAGTGTATTTGATCTCTACAATGATCGATGGATAGGATGCAAGTACAAATGAAAATTTTATAATTTAAAACAAAATATAAATTATAGAATGTGTAAGGAGAACTAAACACAATATTAACATAACATATTTGAAATGTGGAAGTCTTCTTGTAAATATTTATTTGAAATTATATTTAAAAAATTTAAAAGAATAAGAATACTAACACAACGTACAAATTTTAATAAGTCATATGAATAATGAGTCATGATAATTTAAGAGAAAATAAATTCCTTAATTGAATTGAAAATTTAGACAATTCTTAAGAAAAATGTTATAAAAAATATACTACTTTTGTTTATTGATTTTCTAATTTATAAATGATATTTTAACTTGATTATATCCCTACATATTAGGCCATGTGAGGAAACATATGGGAAGGAAAATCTCAATGCGGGAAGGAAGTTAGGGTTAACGGAATTTTCACAAAACATCCCACCTCTATCTTCTTCTAACTTCATATTTTGTTGAATTTATGTGCATTAATAATTCAATTTAAAGATCCACATCTTTCCAACCACTACATTTTTGCCGATAGGATTCTTAGAGACAACTTTCTTTGTAACTAATTTTTTTTTGTTAGTCATCCTTTATTTTATAAAAAAATAAATAAACATGTTGTTGCAAATAAATATCTTTATTGTTTCAATATCTTCTTTCTTTGTAACTGCAATTGGACACCTAATGACCTTCCACATTCTTCCTTCTCCATTGTCTCTCCACTCTCAACTCTCCCCTCCCAATTTTGAGGGATGATGAATTGTATATTTGTTTCAGTGCCTTTTCTTTTGCAGTTGTGATCAATTTATTGCGTGATGTATTGCATGACAGTGTCTCTCCATACATTCGTCTGCCCATGGAGATGGTGATTCCTTTCTATGTGGGGTCTTACTTTTCCATTGATATGTGTTTGGAGACTGCCATTGTCTTCGCATGGCAGAAACTCGACCGTATGAGAGCAGATAATTTCATCCTGGTAATGGCATCTGGAATAATCTGTGCCGAAGGTATTTGGATTGTTCCGCAGATGTTAGAAAGTTTTGTTTTGTAAGAACAAATTTACCTTGCTTTTTCCATGTTGTTTTGTATTAAATTGGTTTACTATGATCTTGTTAAAATTCTTGAGTAACCACTATTCTTTGTCATAGTCATTTTTTTTGGAGACAATTGAACCCGCTTCAGATACAGATACAGATCCAACTCAATCGATTTGTATATATTAAAATGAGGAGATATTGGGGTTACAAATTTATCTCCATGTGCAATGCTTATTTAACCCATACTAGTACTGATTTTAGGATGGATATTAGCGAGAGCTCTATTTAACAAAAATATGGCACTTATCTTCCCTTTCGAAATATGGAAATTTTATACTTGTTTGTTGTCTCGGGAGCCCATTTTATGAACAAATCATGGATGACACAAATGGGAGGGCTTTGGTCCCATTTGTTCTCGTATCCGTATCTTGTGGCGGGCCTTCCACAGCGGTGTTGGAAGGATTACCATAAAGATATCTCGAGACCATTGTTTGGCTTCTAGGATGGTCTTTCGAGTCGAGGTATATTGACGATAGTGGTTCTATTATGTTTTTATTTCTATCACGTTTTCCATTTCTCATTTATGGTAATGTAAATAGAGAAACGATAATATTGATTCAAGTTTAATGCATAGATTAAATTATAAATGAAACATGAAGGACTACATTTTGGGACACTTCTACCACCTTTTTATAAACATGAACACTTATCATAATAAACGTATAGCCATTGTTAATAGCTTCTGAGTGCATGTCATATAGTACCCAAATATGCCTACTTTATATTACTCATAAATAAATAAATAAAATATATTATTTTTTAATTCAAAATAACATTGCATTTATAGATGAAATGATCAACAAGAACAATATGAAATATAGAATAATATTTTGTAGCACCCTCCCAACATCTACCAAAGCCATCACACAAAGGAGCCATATAATTAAGTACAAGTAATCTTGGTCAATATAAATCTTGGCTTCACCCTAAGAATCAAATAATACTTCACTTATGGAATGTTCAAATGGAATGCATGCAAAGCATCAAAGAATTTTTATGTTGCATCATAAAGAACATCCAAACATTTGTAATATATTATTTGAATAATAACAATAAATTGTTGGTAAAATCAAGACCATTTTTTTAAATATAAGGACTTCAATTTTCATTTCATTTTATAGTATGGTGAGTGGCATTATGCAATCTCTTTTTCTTGCCACAAATTTAGGATTTCTTTTTAACATCTTTCTTAGTGTTATTTTTTACTAATCAAACATTTTAATTTTTAATTTTAATTTTTAATTTCTTGATAATCTATCATTTCTTCACACATATTAAATGGGGTAATTAAACTATTGATGCATCTATATTTACAATATCAAGAAAAAATGGGAAATGTAAATCGCACATCACTTATTTTTTATGCATTGATTCATATTTATGGATTATTTATACTTAAAATAGTTCATTGAGTGGAAGGGGGGCTAGGTGATTTGGTAGTCCAACTCATAATGAGAGCATTCAAATATCTCCAAGCAAGTAAAAAACCCCAATGCATCCACACAAGGAGTGAGGGTCCACCTCAAATAGGCACATTGATCTACCCACTCTCCCATCCCCTCGCCCGTGGTGGGGTAGAAGTAAGAATTATCAAGTACACATTACAAAAGTATAAAAAAATCTGAAAATATAGTTCTTATGGTTGTTTCCAAATCCATGATTATGCACATCAAATCAGATTCGCCTTCTCCTATCCTTCTTCAATTCATATAAAATATCCTCCTTAATGCCTATCGGCCTCTCACATGCACCTATGGATGCATTCGCTAGTCATTATATACCCAAAGAAAAAAATCATGTGTATCGACGCTAATATGTGGCATAGAAGACTTATGGCATGTGTAAGCATAGCGAATGTGAATGGATACTAAAAATCAACTATATTAGATTAAATATTAAAGATAAAGACCATAATTGGAAAGAATTTATTTGTGAAGAAAAATGTATAAATAGTGTAGATATGCTTGCATAGTTTTCATGTATCAAGAAAATGTTTGTAGAGAAATATAAGTTGCAAGATTTGTGAAATTGATTGATAGTTGTTACAATGGGGTTTTTTATTGAAACAAATTTCTTCAACATGGGGCTTCATATTCTAACAATTATCCTATCACATGCATTAGTAAAAAGTAATATTTTTATTTTGACATGCAAAGCCTCTCCCTGGTCATGGTGTGGCCCGATGTTCTTTTTGTCAACACAACAACAACACGTTTGATCTATTTTAGGATTATATGGTGTGGAGCCCTTCTCAAATTCTAGTATAATAAATTATTTCTTAATGTTTCTTTGTTGAGTCATTAAGGGCTGGTCCCTCCGATTTCCAAAATTTGGAATATGGCCCATGTTTGTCCTTTTCTTCCAACTTGATTGAATAGTGGGAGGAATTCATCAATTGCATCACCGATTCCTCCACTAATATGTAAAACAAGTTTCCCAAATACACAAGCACATGGAGTCATCTTTGCAAAAATAATTCCAATGGGTTTCAATTATTCTTGAATCTAGTCCTTTTGACACCCTCGTAGTTTAAGGATGTCGACATTCATCATAGTATCAAGGTCGTGAAAACTCACACCGGCCCGTAGAGCCCACATTCGGTCAATGTTGAATTGGCTTAAGGTGTGATAAAAAACCTCTAAGCACTTTTTCAAATCCCTCCATGCTAAACATGCTCGTGAATAGATTAAATACATACATGTGGCTTAGAATTGGCTCACATATTTGCATAAGATCACAACTTCTTTTATGGAACACTTTCAATTAGTTTTTCAAGTGCAAGGGTTTACCATTGAGTGAATAAATTCCATGCAATAATTTATTGAGGTGGTTTCTGTCAAAATTTCTCCTCATGATCTTGCTCGTTAAAATTACCATATTATTTTGGACAAGCTTCATGTTTCTCTTATGTGCTTAGTTGATCATACATATCATTGGATGGTTGCTTTTCCTTGTGAATTCTACCAAGTTTCTAGGTTTTTTTGAACTTGATCAACTTTGTGTCTATAACAATGAAGCCCTATAATCCAATTAATTAAAGATATTTATTAATAAGGGAAACATCAAGTTCATAACTAAAGTGGAAATCCTGAATTAATTTCTAGTGGTGGCCTACCATACTTTTCAATTTTTTCTTAAATTTTTTTCCAAGGCCCTTTCTCTTCACAATTCTTATTTGTTATCTAATATTGTTTGACCATAGAAGATGGGGTTTGTTAAAGGACGTTACATTTTGGATAATCTAATTGTAGTCTAGGAAGGAATGGAATGGGTTCGGATGTCTCTTTAATGACCCTTATATTTTAAAATCGATTTTGAGAAGGCTTATTAGCGTATTGAGTGGCATTTTATTCCAAACATTCTCAAAGCATTAGGATTTGGTAATTTTCACCACATATATCCAAACTATATTTTCTAAAGCATTTTCTCAACTTATTATCAATGGCCAATAGTCCTTTGTTATTGGCCTCTTCAACTCTATCAAACAGGGGTTCCCTCTTGCTCTGCTCTATTTTTCTTACCCTCCGATGCTCGCTAATATATTACTATTAAACTTGCTTATCGAGTTGCATTAGGGATTATTCTGTTGAAGCACTCTACTCAGCTCATTAATTATCATTTCGCTTATGATTCTTTTCTCACTCTTACGAAAAATGAATAGAATCTAATTGAAGTTTTTCAATGCCCTAAAATATTTTGTCTTGCTTTAGGATCAAACATTTAGATGGATAAAAACATGGGCTATTGATAAAGTAGTTGGCCTATGTCTACTTGGATAAAAACTACCCCTATAAGTGGATTGGCTACAAAGAACAATTTAATTTTTTGGTATTCCTTTTTCCTTTGGTAGTGATTCTACTGCACTATGGCAAAGTACATGATTGACAAAGTTGACCATAAAGTCTCTCGATGGGTGAATAAATATCTCTCTTTATATGGAATATTTCATGTATGTACCAAAATTCTTGTGGACACTCATTATATTATTATTTTTCTTGTGCCCCTCTCCGGTTTCCTTTACACAACTTGCCAAATTGCTCTGAAATTTGATTTGGTTGAAATATATAGTTTTAGGGAATTTCATCATGTAGCATGGGGTGTTTGTTGTCTGCACTACGATTAAGGTGATATGGACATTATAGAAGTTTACCACAAGAGTATTGCTTTATATTCTAAATGGGTGGTGTGTTACATGTCAGTGATCGAGCTTGAAAAAAATTTCTTCGCCATTACATTCCTTCAGGTTCTCCTTATGGTAAAAAATGTTGGAAGAATGTTGTCTTACATACCTTAATTATTACCAAGGAACCTATTAAGATCACTTGCACATTCATCACCAAGAGTATATGGAAGGATTTTGAATTTGTTAAACCTTTGTTCACAGACCTTTGGATTAGAGATGGATTCCACACGGGCATTATTTCAACTCCTAAAATATCTGGTGGTCTCCCATTATCATGGAGGATAGTATCTTGCTTGTTAAAACTTCGTGCATCAAATATATCCATTTATCTAGAATATTAATTCACACAATTCAAGATGTTATTTCCACGAAACTAGATTCCTTGGGTGAGCTCAAGTTAAACTTAAATATTTCTAATTGAGAACTTCCATTTATCCTCATAATTCAATATTTTATGTTGAATTTCATGCTTCACAAAATGGGGCTTCACCCTCCAAATTCTGGGGTGGGATTGGCGGTGGAATCGTAATATTTATCTTTTTCACTATAATGTCGGTGTCATCAAACATCTTTTGATTCATATCTCTCCTTCCATTTCCAAGTTCAATGGTCATTGGGGGATTCAATTTTCCCCATTTAGTTGACTTCAACTTCTTTCTCTAACATGGAATCCTCTATTGGAACCTAAAGTGAACCATTTTCTATGGTGTGTCATTTATCGGGAGCTTATTAGATTAAAGGCTCAACCACATTCACATCGCGAATCCTATCTACCCTTTTTGTTCTTGTCCTGAATCTTTTAAACATCTATTTTTTTCTTGAACATGTGTTCAAACTACTTGGTCCTAGATTCATTATTTGCTTCAACCTTACCAGGTCCTAATTGATTTCATTGGTGGGTGGTGTTATTTAGATATTTCAAGTCTTGGCCATCCTATATTTATTTTCTCAGACATTTCTTCAAAGCTTGTATTCTCTTTCATATTTGTAAATCCCGTAATGTTGCTATCTTCGAGCATGATCATTTTGTTAATTTATTTTCCACTAATGATAATGTGGATATTTTTTCTACTATGAAATTATATATTCAAGCCCAAGTTGAAAACATTTCTATGGAGCTTTCCCACTTACAAGAATTTCTTTCTTACATGTGGAGTGATCATTTAACGATGAGCTAGGTCCCCTCCTGCACCCCTCGTGACCCTTTTCCTTGACCACCTCTACCATTTCAGCCACGCCAGCCACCTCCACATGGTCAATGTTGATCTCACATCTATGGATCCCCCTCTCCATGGTGTCACTATTCAAAACTATCCTCTTTGAAGCTGGGCTAGATTCCTCCTCCACATGGGAATGTCATGGCTAGATATCCACGAGAGGCCTCTCCTCCTCATAGAGCATAAGTGTTTGCTATCTATCCTACCCCTAGATGAGGAACTATGGTGCCTCGACAAATCCAATTTCTAGATCAAGATGGTTTGTAGGTTGATCCTTCGTCAACTAAGCCTTCTAGTGGAGATTAGAAATCCTCCTTTGGATGACTCTCCTCCTCCAAATAATGGGAATAATGAATAAAGAAATCATTAAGAGGAAAGTACTTCTTTATCGAATTTGACAATGTGGGGCTTTTATAAGGTAATGTTTATCGAAACAATTATAATTATGTTGTTTTGATTTTTCTTTAATTTCTTAATTTAAAAATATGATGGACACTCTCAAGATTTTACGTATAAAAATTTCTTATTTTTAATTTTATCAATACAACTCTTTATATATACACAATAATAACAATCTTATATTTTAGGAAGCATTACTAACTACTTTCCACACGAATATTTCACTTAAGCACCATATACATTAGAGGTTAAATTCAGATAACAAATAATTGTTATATGTTGTTTTATATAACAACCATATAACAATATATACTAACTTAAATAATAACTACCCCAATAATTGTTATTTACTAATTTACTAACTTACAAGATAAAAATATAATAATTACACATGTGTAATTATTATTCACTCATACTAACAAAATTAATAATGTAAACCTCTTTAAAAGCTAGCCTCAAGAAGTTTTGTAGAAGATTGAACTTGAATGGGAGAATGGCACCCCTCAGCTGAATGTTCTGGATTCGGTAGTGGATAGAGCTTATGGTAGGTTCAATTTTTTCTTAATGGGATACTTTGGAGGAATTCAACCAAACATTGAGAAAGTAAGATGCTAGATTAGGAGGAAATGGGGAATACGGGAAAGCTAATACATTTGCCATGTCGATAAAATTTTCCTATTTTTTATCTCTTGAAGAAGACCTTGTTCATGTTTTGAAAGGTGGGCCATGGTTCTATGGGATAACTACCCTTTTTGTTGGCATGTTTGTGCAACGGTCCTCGTGAGTTTCATGACATGGACTAACCTCCTCTCATATATCCTAACTACGGCAATTCAGAATTGGAGACTAACACCTATGGGTTTTGGTTTAACAACAATCGTGGTCCAACAAATGGTATCAGAGCGACAGTCTAGAGTTTGAAACTCACTCGAGGGTAATGTTGAGGGGATATTGTTGGCATGTGTGTGTAGTACTCTCGTGAGTTTCGTGACATGGACTAACCGCCTCTCGTAGCTACTAACTCTAGTGATTGTAGTGGAGACTAACACCTATGGGTTTTGGTCTAACGGAAATTTTGGTCCAGCACTTTCCATTTTCAAATGGAAGCGAGGCTCAAAAAATAATATTCCATCAAGGGAGCCGAAGAAGCGGGAGTGTCATGTCGGGTAAGGCTTCTTGGTTTAACTTTGGAGTTCTTGGAAGTGGATGTTTTGATAATAATAACCATCTCCTTTGGAGATCTAATAGCTATAGACACGACTGCTGCTCCCAGATCTCATCTCATTGTAGCAAGAATGTGTGTCAACTTTTCTATTGGCTCTTCTCCTCTAGATGTCATACATTTGGTATCGAGAGTCATGATCCAAGAGGCAGTTGGCTATCTCTAGAGATGTGACTTGGAAACAAAATTTTGTATTTGAGGACTCGCCAATATTTTTTGCAAATTCGAGAGAGTAGGCCATGGAGATTATGGTTGTAATACCATGATCCATCCTCCAGATGGAAAATAATACATAGCAAAATGAGATAATGTCGCATGTTTAGAAGCAACCGACAATTGAATCATTATCACATTCAAGGGAAGAACTGTATGAGTCAGTTGAGGAGCTCGTGGTTGATCAAACCCTTGATGCAGGAAGATCGACGACTTGTTTAGGAGATTCAAAGAAGAGCGAAGATAATTCGCTAGTCCCTTGTTTCCACACTGCTAACGTGGAGGAATTTACAAATTTTGAAAAAGTGGGGGGAATTATAATGGGTAGTTTTTAGAAGAAAATGACAGTAGACGTGGATCCACTGTTGTCTGCCGACTTCAATTCAAACAATTCAAATCAACACGAATTGAGAGGAGAAGATTGGTTGTTGCATGGGGCAGATCGTCCCATTAATGGCCGACAGTCATAGTGAAACAAAATCAGTCGAGGATATCTTTAAACAACACGAATTTAATGGCGCGGTAACTAAACGCTATAATAAGTACAAATATGATGTGGTTTTGGTGGCACATAACATTAATGACCTCATCTCCGTGAAACAACATACGACTCTATGAGGAATGGAGATGGAAGTGACACATGGTAAAAATGTTACGACAGTTTCAGCGAGCTCTAAAACTTTGGGAAAGATCAATGCTAGAAAAAGAAGGGGAAGAAGGATGGAAAAAGGTTAAAAAGAAAACATCGCGTAAGTTCTTTCACTTCGCATGAGAAACTTGGAGTTGTAATGTAAAATTCTAGGTGTCTCTTTGTTGAGTTCGATTTCGGGTCTAGTTCAGGTTTACTCCCAATTTTATTCTGGTTTCTGACAGCTCTTGGACTAATACTTCAGTTGTTTTATTTAATCTTTATATTATTTTTAATGTAATCCTTTTACTAATTATAAAAAGATATTAATAATGTAAACACTATTTTCTTAACATTCAATCCTTGGCAGAAAATTATTAATTCCCAAATATTTACCCCGTTAATTTGAACACATGGAAACATCATATTTTGAAGTAGTTGAACCAACTCTGAAATATTTGCTTAGACTAGGTAGAAACTCCATAAGTTATCTCCTTACCTGGCCAAGGCATAACGACGATCCGCATTTTGTAGGAATACTCCCTACCTCTTTTGTTTCATGTGGGAATTTCCTTCCTCCTAGGGTGCCCAAAATTTGAATCTCCAAGATGCACAAGTTTGGCACTTACTATATAACCATCCTTGAGTCTACTCATAATCTTATCCTTCTTTCCAAAAGTGATTCTTCTAAAAATATGAATCTTTCCCAATTTATGAAAAAATGTTTATTCAACAAACCACCACAAAGAAAAATAGGAACTCTTAAAACACATCATAGTGAAAAAAATTCCACAAAAGAATATGCGCCTCATTGATCCACAGGGATCCAGAAAAACACACCACTTCATTAGTTCCATCAGCACCAAGAAGGAGAAACAAAAAAGTGAGAAAATGAGGTAAACAGAGGTTCTGGAAGGAACCGTCGCTCCGTGCAGAGCGGTAGTTTCAAAACCGCCTTGCAGGCGGTGGTCCTAAAACCTCCGCCCCAACCGGGCGGTGGTCCCGAGACCACCAATTTGCTGGGGTGGAGGTCTGACACTTTCGAATAGAGAAAAGAGAATGGAATGTGAGTGGACACATTTTGAAGCGCCCAGCCGTGTCTCTTCCCTTCCATGCCCTTTCACATCCTCCAATGCACAAGAGGACATGGGAAGGCCTATAAATGCATGAAAGGAACAAGAGAATGGCATTCGAAGATCCAGAGAGATCGAGAAGTAGAGTTTAATGAGAGTAGTGAGCAAGATCTTCAGATTGGAATGGAATTGTAGGAGCAAGGTGTAGAAATAGAGCAAGCAAGTAATTGGAGAGAAGGTTTACATTGTTGCTTCTTTTCATACTTATTGTAATTTGTAATTGTCTATACTAGACCAATAAAAGTGGGAAGTAAGAGCAGTTTCCTTCTCGACTGGTTTTCCTCCATTGGAGGTTTCCAGGATAAAATGGTTGGTGTTGAAGTTTGAATTATTTCCTTCTCTGTGATTTCCTTTCTATAACACTAGATAATCAGTCATGAAGCTCTAATTTTCAAGAAAATATGTCATTTTCCAAAGTTGAAAGTAGAACAACATAGTTGTGTGATTCGTAGAGTTCCAAAGTAGAATTTTACGGATCATTTTGGTATCAGAGCTGATTATATATCTAGGATTGTGGTATTCAAATATTTCTTGTGATTTTGTATGACAATGAAAAGGTCCAAAGGTGAAGAAGTTTTACCTTGTGAGCCAAATATTTCTACGAAGAAGTGGAAACAGAGAGTTTGAGCTCAAATGGAGGAAGAGAACTTGGTCCGTAGAGTTGAGATGCTAGAGACCATGATGGATAGATTGTATAGAAAACAAGAAGAGCTTTCAGATCTGCAAAAGACAACTTCGGTTAAGAAAGATTCCATGGACTTGGTGGTTTGAGCACTAGCTGAAAAATTTGGTATTGGAAAGAGCCATGAAGAGGAAGAATGGGAAGAGCATGAAGAGACGCTAATTGTAAGTGAGAAGGTAAAATCTACACATACACCTTTTAAAGTTGAAACAAAAGTGGAAATAAAGAATTTTGAAGGACAAGTAGATGCATAATTATTGGATAAATGGATAAAACATTTGGAAGTCTATTTTAGTGTGCATAATGTCACTGAGGCACAAAGGGTCACCTTTGCACATCTCAAAATGAAAGGTCATGCTCTGGTTTGGTGGGAAATCCATCTAGCCACTTGTGAGAAGAAGAAACGTCCTATTATCAATACTTGGAAAGGTTTTAAAGAATTGATTAGAGCTAACTTATATCCTATTGGCCATAAGACTAACATGATGATTAAGTGGTAGTACTTTAGATAGGAGCGGTCAAAACATCCAAGACTACACTACGGAATTTCAGAGACAAGCCATGTTGCTTAATATGGACTTGGAGGATGAGGACATTCTGACCAAGTATTTGGGAGGACTTCACACTCACCTTTGGAGGAAGGTAATCTCCATGAAGCCCAAGGATCTTAATGAAGCTTGTGTACAAGCATATTACATTGATGATGAGAAGAAGCAAGGAGAAATAGAGCCAAAGGGAGACCAGTCAACAAAACAATAGGAAAAAGAACAAGGGAAGACAAGTAGCAAAGGAAAATAGAAAGGTAAACATGTGCTACTATACTTGTAAGGATCCTAATAATTTCTATAAGAATTGTGATGTAAATGGACATAGTGATGCCACATGTTGGAAGTTACATTTGGAATTACACCCAAAGCACCGAACCAAGGATTCCAAGAAATCCATGGCCACTGTGAACATAGAAAGAGAGGTGGAGATTAAGGATGATTCGGATATAGACGAGAGGCTAGGATGCATGGCCACTGTAATGCCCCCGTCCGGGACACCGAAAACCAGACCAAAGTATAGCAAAAATTTAGGGTAAATTATTTTTTTTGAAAGTGAATGCTTAACAATACATATACGATTGTCCGATATCAATTAATTTAACGAAATTGATTTACCCAATTTGCTCATCCACCAGCCCGAACAATTTTATTTATTTAATTAACATCTGATTTAGCTAAGAACATCCTAATAGAGACTACAACCCCCTTTTTTTTAATTAATTATATTTCCTTTTTATTTTATTTGATTACCCCCACACAACTTAACTTTATTCCCTATTCACATTTGAGATACACTTGGCTCCAAAAGAATGTAGGGTTAATTGTGAGCCATAGGATAGAAGCTATCTCAGCCCTTGATCTAAGTTTTCCTAAAGATGCCCTAAATTTTCCTTATGTTCTTTTCCCTTCTTTATTTTCTTCATTTTATTCTACTTGTGTCATTTACGGAGTTACTTAGAGAGCTAAGGATAGGGATTTTCATGGATAAAACCGGTTGACAACTTTTTCATTTGGTGTTTTTATCATTTTTGTTTTGGTAGCTTCCTCGATTTACATGGCCGGTTAATGGTTAGATACCCCAGCATAAGGGAGTAGATTTCTTTGAAAGAAGATGACCTGAAGCACATAGATACATATGTATATAGAACTGAACCATTTGTTTAATTATTTATATGTATTTTTTTTTTTGAAGAGCAAAGCTTTGTTTGCAGCCGGTGAAGGAAGGGTCGCGAGGTTTGATGGGGAGAACGGCGGTTACCGGGACGGGGGTGTGAAGTCGCGTGGGGGTAGTGTATGGAGTGGAGGGAGGATGCATGGAGAAGGAGAGAGGCTGGGGCATGGGGGTAGCGTGGAAGGTGGGGAGGAAGATGGCACGGGTTGTAGGCTAGGCCGGAAGGGAGTGTGGTGGTTGGTAAGGCGTGGTGTAGGCCCATCGGGAGGGCTTGGCCCTCTCCATCTTTGTTTTCTTTTTTTGTTTATTTTATTTTATTTTATTTTTATTATTATTTTTATATATATATATTTTTAAAGAAAATCTATATATACATATATTATATTATATAGAAATATATATATAAAATATCGTTATATTATGATATGTTAATTTAAAATATATTTATAACATTCAATAAAAATTATATTGTATTAGGTATAAAATAATACATTTATATTATTTCATATTATATATTACTAAAATACATTCATACTAAAGTCTATAATCATATTATACTTTTAAAATATAGACACAAATGAACATAGTAAAATCTACCTCGCATTACTAAATAACTCTAAATGTATCTATGCAAGAATTTTCCCATAGTTAAATTTTGTATAAGCCCGCTTTACCTTATAAGCATAGGTATATTTCTATTGTTCAAATTTATGTGGAAATGCTTCACATATCATGTTAAAGGAAAGCTGTTTTAAGTTGCTTCATTTTAAAGTATGTTTACATCCTTGATATGAAAATGAGATATCTACTCGTTTCCAATATATCCATTTCATTTGAAGAGAGGAACTAAATGTATCTTATTCACTAAATTGTAAAATATATAAGAAGAGATGTATTTCAATTGATACTTTATTTTAATACAATCAATTTACAAGATTGCACAAGGAGATCAACAAAAATAACAATATTTCGATCAATCATCTTTCCTTCAAGGAGTTACAACAGTTCATATTATAGGAAAACATTTATTACTATATTTCATTTTAACAAAGAATTACTAATTACTCCATTCTAAATTGGAAGACTGAAATTTGGAAACATATTTCTTTTCAAACAACCATGAAGGCTTCACCTCTTAATGCAGCAAGACTATTCCACTCATGGGAAGTAACAAGTTTTACAAATACATACACCTTTCAACTATAATCAAAGAGTGAAATGAATACGATTTGGAAACATATATGTTTCCGTAAACTATAGAAATACCACAAATGGAAGACTTACAAAGGAGCTTATTTAAACATTTTACAAAGAACAAGTGTTTTCAAAGGCTAAAATTTTTCCAAAATGAGGAGAGAGCTATAAAATACCACGCCACCAATGGTACTCCGAAATCTTCAAGCTTAAGGCTCTAACTAACATCCATATGAACTCCAACTTATGAAGGTTTACAAGGATCCAAATTCAAGAGAACAAGGCTTGTTTAACCACCCAACCTTTAGGCATCATTACATTCCTTTCCAAGGTTGGAAGACATGCTAGCATCCCCCAAGCCCATGGGAGAGAGAGCTAGCTTCCACAACTTAAGAATAAGATTTTAAGGAAAAAAACACCACAATATTTTCACATGCAAACCAAGACCATGAACTAAGAAAAACACCAAATTTTTCAAAGAGGGAAAGGAGGGAAAACTATATTCTACCTCCAAAATGGGCAAGAGAAGTGTTATCACCGAATCACGGCACCCTGGAGATATACTTGAGTGTGTATACTTGAACTCACGGTGTGATTGGATAACATGGGTACTATCTCCAAGTTGTGGGACTTGCTACTTGAGATAGACCTCCAGAGAAAGCTGGTTCTTGCTCCTAAACTACCTGCCACAATCTACTCTAATGCAGGATAAGCTAATTATTCTAATCTAAATTTCAAGGGACCGAGAGAGAATGCATAAAATGAAATCCTACACTAAAGTGGTGATACACTAGAAAAGGAGGGTGGGAGAGTAGTCTCCAAATGTGTGAAATACAGAGGCAAAGTGCACACTAGAAGAGGTGATGACAGTTCACCATAATCTAGCAAAATGCATTCACAACAATATTCCAAGCATACACAATGATAATGAATCCCTGCAAGAACATAATAAATAGACACAATATTCTTATAGAAAGATTAAAGGGGCAAGAAGAATGCAAGAAAACACAGCAGGGGAAGATACATCCACAAACTGGTATTTTATTGCTTCATGATATGCACAGTTCAATCTATTACAAGATAAGGGCCTGGATCACCATGCAAGGAGTCCACTACAAGGGCCTGTAACACACTAGCTTCACAAAGTAATTTTGGCAGAGCTTTGCTACCCAAAAACTCTCTCTTTTACAATGAGCCCAACACTCCAATTTATAGAAAAATGAGAAGGAGAAGAGAAGGGAAAATGGAAATCCCGAAATCTGTCCTTCAACCACCTGTAAGAGGCATTAAATTGAGTGAAATGGTTACACATTACTTGCAGAAGGCTCCCCATACTGTCCCATGTGCTGCAGCAGAGAAAGAATGATGAACATGCCTCTTAATTGCACTCCCAACTACCAAATAAAACATTGTTCTGAACCTGGCCACGTTTTCTTAAAAAACTCAATCAATTTATGATCAAATCTAGAATTTCTTGATTTTTGTGCATCGGGCTCGGAACCATGATTCCAACGGTACCAATTTTGTGTGATTTCGTTGAGAAATACAAAAGTTATGGCCTTCTGAGTGCGGGCAGCTATTTTGGGATCCTGAAAGCGTCGTCATTCGACGGGAATGAGCATTAACTGATCGAACCGAATATATTTCTATTATTTAAATATATATACCCTCATCAAAAATAAGAAATCCATTTTTGTGGTGTAGAGGACGTCGTGCTTTCGTTCCGAGAAAGTCCAATTTTATCAAAATCGGAGCTCTGAGTCAAAAGTTATGGCCGCTTGAAGTTCCACGGGTCAAACGCTGACTTTTCTTCTCGCTTCTTCGGCCGCTTCGCTTTTCGTATCCCACGTGTCCCTTTGTCCCGAATGGAGCAGTCTTGAAACTTCCTGTTCGGCCGACCACTAGGTTCGCGTCCTCCGCGCACTTTTGTCCCGCTTGTTCCGATTGTTGGGACAAATTTTTTCGATTCGCCCGGTTCGGCCATTCACGTACTCTTGTCCCACGCGTGCCGGACTGAAATTTCTCATTTCGGCTGAATCGGCCGGTTCGCGTCCTCGCGTACCTTCACCCAACTATTCCGGCTGCCTTGACTCATTTCGGCCGATCCGGCCGTTCGCATTTCTTTGGCCTCGCTGGCCCTAGATCTGCTTCTGGGGCTGCCTTGACTTATTTCGCTGATCTGGCGGTTCGCGTACATTTTTGGCCCGCGTGTCCCAGATGCTGTTTCAACAGTTAGTCAATTTTTTCAACTTTTCGGCTAGTTCGGATTTCGCGTCCCGCGCGTCCCTTTGTCCCGGATGTCCCAAATGCTACGCAAACCGCCTGGAGCCTTTCGGCCGGTTCCGCCTTGAGATGTCCCAACTGCCCCAAGGACCGCCTAGACTAGGACTTATCCATTTTTCGTGATTTTTCCGGCCTGAGCTTGTTTTTGCAATGTTTTCACATTTTCTCGAACTTGCTCTCTTCGGGGGACAGGGAGTTAAAAAAATATGAGGGGACCCTTGAGACATGACTTTTCACCCGAATCAATATAATTGCTTAGGACTAAAGAATTTGATGCATGTTATCAAAATTACCTTGAGGGGTGAATTTTGGATAACAAGAAGAAGATGGGTTTCCTCTCCAAGAATGGGAAGGGGGTTCAAACCATATGAACCACCTTCCCACCTCAAACCATTTGAGGGGAGTAATAAAAATCCTACATGGCTTGCCCATCAAGCCATGAGTTTGAGAGGAAAAATCCTCTCTCTTCCCCCCACAAACTCCAAAATCCATCATGCCATATGATGGATGGAGAAAAAAATAAAAAAACAAGTATACTAACAACAAACCATACAACAACTAAACAAACAATTTAAATGAAAAAAGACTAAGATCTAACATAATATAAAACATAAAATGAGCTCAAGAGCCTACCCCAAAATCTTCCAACACAAAAAAACAAGATTTCCTCTTCTTTATCCTCAAGCAATTCTCTAGCTCCAAAATCCCAAGCCAATGCTCCAAAAAAAATGCTCCCAAAAAAAAAAGTCTCTTCTTTCCCCATGAGGGAGAATTTAAAGAGAAGCCAAAATTTTCCTCACAAATGAGGGGGTGACATGTGTCACCCCTCTCTTCCCTCAAGGTCAAAGATTCTCAAAATAAAAGAGAGAAAAGATAAAATAGCTTTTAACCTCTTCTCCCAAATTACCCAAAATGAAAACAAAACAAACTTGTGCAACTTTTAACAAAACACACATACCCATCCACCTTACATGGATGTGACCAAAGGGAGGGAAAATGGGAGGGAAACTCCCTCTATGCCTTGGAATTAAGCCCCCTACCTATTAGGTAGGGTCCAAGGGCCTATTTTCATGCTAAGGGAACTCCCAAACTAAAAAGGGGTCACTTAAAATGCCTAAAATAGCCAAATTTCGGGTTTGGCACATTTGGGCACAAGTGTAGAGGATGTGGGGCCCACCCAAGGGTTCACATGTGACCCTAATCCCCTCTAATTAAATACACCATTACCCAAACACAAAACTTAATGCAAGTGGGGACCATTAAGTCCCCAAATCAAGTTTACAAAACAAACTAAACATCCTAAACAAGATTAATATTACAAGACATACTACATTACAAATGAGGGTCACTCATGGTGCCCAAAATAATGAAATCTAATACTAAGGCCTCATACAATAAACATGGTTAGGACTTAGCCCCATGGGCTGCTTGTGTAAAATTGTGTGCTTTCCCTTGAACCCACGTTCTCTTGTGACCTGTCACCTGCACACTCATTACACACATTAAACGCACTATCCAATACAAGAGTAAACTAACTACTCACTAAGTGAATTCAGTTCAAACATGTAAATTAAGGATATCACAACATCAACGTGGAATGTACAATCTCACACAATTTTTCATGTTAGGTATCAGAATACATAAAAATGTCATATCACCATGCCATCATGTATCCTCATCAGCAAATCGAATACTTTATAAAATCAAGATATGTGACTAAACTAATTATCCAACATATAGCAATTAGGCCCAAATCACATAGAAAAGTGTTAGTATCCACAATATCAAATAAAATGTGTCAATCTACTAATCTAGTCAAATTGGTGCTACATGCCCCAAATCACCATACATGTCCATGAAGGCAAACCAACATATCATAATGTCCAAAATATGTCAAAATCCATGTTAAGTCATAACTATGGGTTAAGAATTCAGTAGATAATTGAGGCTAGAAAATGTGGGCACTACATCCCCCTCTCCTAAAATTAGACTTCCTCCTGGAAGTCACTGGAAGAGATAGGGATAAGATTTTATGAGGTATCACATCGTAGTGTAAGTCCAACATTAAGGTCATTTTTAAAGGAACTAAAATATTTTGTTTTGTCTTAACAACATGTCTTTTTAAGTGTAACAAGGTCCAAGAACAAGTATATCTCAAATAGCAGAATGTTAACCCAAGTGAATTGTATAAGACGAATTCATTTTCCTCATCATCTAACTTTCCTATAAGGATCCAAATAAGAGTATGTACAACATAAGGTCTAAAATTAAAAGAGGAAATAATGATGGGTGAGTGAAGAGAACAAACATGTTGTTTTAAAAGGAATTAATTTTTTTGTATATTAGTTTATATGAACCCGCTCAAGGAACTATCCAAGGTGTCACAAATACCACTCGATGAGAGAGAAAAATTTTCCAAGTTCCGTGTGGTTTCATCTACTAATCTCATCATTACTCTAAATTTTGAAAAGAAATGGTTCACGAGTCTTTTTTTTTTTAAAAATTGTTCAATTATCCGCATTATTCACTATGGCCATGGATGAAGATTCACATAATACCAAGCCTGTTAAAGGAGTTGCCTTAATTTGGCCATTATTATTATGGTCACTAAATGATTGTTTTATAAAAAAAATTGTGGGTGAATATATATATATATATATATATAGTCAACTACTAGGTTAGGATTGGTTTCCTAGTTTGGTTTCCAAAGTTTCATAGCATGTACCATGTTTTCTAGAACATTTCAATTCTGGTCCAAAATTTCTTTAGAAGTCTCATAAACGAAAATTGAATTTATCATTGTTTATAATTTTTATATAAGTTCTCACTATGACAAAGCAATTTTAGAACTTTCTACGCCCCATACAAGCCACAATTCTTAATGAAACAACAAACCACAAATTTCTAGTTCAATACGATATAAGAAAAGTCTTACTTAAATTTTATCGTTTCTTAAATACTATAATCAAAAGAAAACATGAATGAGTTACGCAAAAACAAAATCCATTTAAAGAGAATGTTTCCCAAATCTTATCAACATACTTATGAAAATTACAATATACCACCATGATGGAATGCAACAACTTTTCCGTTCATACTTTCCTCAAGCGTACAAGAGATCAACACCATTTTCCTTTAAGGAAAGGTAAGGTCTAATTCTTCTCAAGATATCTGACTTATGTTAACTTTTACTTAACAATTATTTGGTCGTAATTTGGCCCATTAGGTTGCAAGAGATATAATATAAAAAAATACACTTATTAACTAGGTTGAATCCATTTTACACAAAGAAATTTGAATTATGCCACCTATTTGAGTGGTAATAGCAAATGGAATCATGTTTTAAAGAGTACCCCAAAACAATTCCAATATATATATTATATATATATATATATATATATATATATATTTTAAAACTAGTGTTTATACTGATTACAAAGGTCTTTACCCACGGTAGGTGGAAAGATTAGTTAGTCATTATTGTTAGTCCTTGCAATAAGGGTTTACATCATTTATCTTATAATAACATACTAAGAGTTTTTCTATGTGAATGAAATCTTATAAAAGAGTTTCCTAAGAGTCCAATAGCCAAAGGCATATCTGATTTGTGAGATCATCGCAATCATTCTATCATTCATATTAACTTTCTCACCTAAAAATTTAGGAAGACAAAACAATACCTAAGTTACTTACAAAATTCCAACCATTTAGTGTGTAAACCATATGAATATCACAAGACGAAGATTAGAAAACATCACCTATCCCATTGAAGCAATAGTTTTAGGATCACCTCAATTTTAACTTTTTTTTTAAAAGGGGTAACAATGATAACATTGTTTATCCAACCAACGTTGTTTAATTATATATTTGACGAGTTTTCCAAATACATATAATTACACATTTCTATTGTTGTTTACAAGGTATATGTACACAATTGTGCTTATAGATTTTATATATAATATATATTTTTGTGGATTACGAAACATTACCTTCACCCTTATTGGACCACATTAATAGTTCTTTCACAATCAACACCATCATCGTTACAACATAATGCCTAACCAAGAAAGTATTCAACACTAATTCATTTTATTTTATTTCCTTTTTCGAGAGAGAGAGAATGAAAGATCGTTGTTATATTTATATATATATATAAATTTTTGCATGACCATTGTTCTTCTAAGTCCATGAGTTGAGGTTAGAAAGAGGGTGATTCCCTTATTTCTACATGTAAGTAAAAGCATTATAAACATGATTAACTAAGAACATTTTAAATCAACTTGAGGAGAGTTGAAATCACATGTGTAATTACTAAAGTAAGAAGGTTTTAACCAAGTTACCATGCAACAAAACTTAATAAGTGGTTATGGTATAGAGATAGGTTTATCGAGCTCCAAAAGGATTAAGAAAATTAACTAGATCATTTCGAAGTTAACTCTAAAAGTTATACCAAGAGCTTTGATGAGAATTTGGAGTTATGAAAACTAGATTCATTTTATAATAGCACAATGCATTCCTATATATGTGAAGAGGATAATTAGCTAAAAACTATCACTTAAGCAACACCACCGTATAAAAAAGACACTAACTTTCTTTCCCTTTATCATTTATTGTTTAGAGAAAAGTTAGCAATTATTTTCATCCAATTATACTTAATTTTAAATCACAATTTTGAAAAGGAAAACAACAAGGTCATAAGATCATTTGCTAAATTTCCTTATAAAAGGGTTATAAAACTAAGATTAGCAACATATACCATAGGAGTAGAAATTATTTCAAATTTCATAGTAATGAAATATCAAAACGTGGAAGACTATTTTATCACATGGGGTGGTTCTATACAAGGTACAATTATTTATTTTACACCCATACCGAAAGGGTTTCATTAGATCTAAAGAGGTGCCTCTAACATGGCGGTTGAGATTCCTAAGAAACAAAGGATCACTAAACAAGAAGCAACCAACAAACGCCATAAACCTATTCCTTATATCAAGGTAACAATTCTACAATCTATATTTGACCTACTGCTTATTTACAACACCAACAACTAGCCCTTTTTCGATGTCCAAAAAGATCATCCTAACCAAGGCCGTTAGCAAAAAAAATGACTTGTTGCACAAAATTTATTTTGGGTCTTAGCATTCAACCTAGAAACACGTAGCTTAAAACAATAACCATATTATAACATGTTTCACCCTCCAAAGGTGTCCTAAGAAATCTATTTGTTTATTAAGACCTAATTTTCTTGTTCTACGATCTAGAGAAAATGGCTACAAAAGGAGCCTACCAAAACAAGTACCCAACACCCAAATGGTGAAACAAAGCTTCTAGTCAATTCTCTATTATACATAGAGTCAATCAAGATGTACATTTCTAATTACTGGTGAATAGGTTTCAATTTGGAAGCACCTTCTCGGAGCCAACTATTAGAGTTTTACTATTGTATTTCAGCATATTTTTAGTGAAAATTGGCTACAAAATGGGTCTTGAAAATAAATGATCCCAACTCAAAAATGAGTTCTAACAACTTGAACCATTCCCTATATATAGAGAACCCGACACAACTTACAAAATGAAAAACTGATGACCAAAACTCTAGATATGACATACTTTCCGAGGCTAATTAATGTTATTTACAAGTTTGTGTTTTGAACCAAAACGTCTAGAGACCTCCTAAACACACTTGGAAAACTAACTCTCTATTCCTTTTTCTTGAATCTATAATTTTCTGCAGCACAATGGACATGGAGAAATACTACATGTTAGAAGTCAAAAATTTTAATTTCCTACTAACGCTCTCTAATTTACAGGTCCAAACCGAAACGATTTTGCTTAAATTTAAGTTGTTGTCCCAAACAAAATGTGATTAAATGAGCTCAAAAATGATTTTAACTATATGATCAAATGATTTTAAAAGTTGGGTTTAAAGGTTTTGTGACTACCCATGTCACTAGGGAACAAGATTATCCAAATCGATCACCACTATGGGGACCAAGGAGCCATTTTGCATGTTATTTACTAACGAATTTCTCTTAACTTTTACTAGTTGTTTTAAACAAATTAGGTGATCAAAATGTGTACCACCTATTGTGTTAGCAAACATAATACTCCATGTAGTTACTCGAGAGATACTTGACCCATGGAACGGTTTAGCGGAAACAATTTTTTTTTTTAATTATTTTACTTTTAATATTATTAAAACATTAATAACCATTAAAAGTTTTACCCAGAGCGTCCGTGTGTGCGAACCATCGCTCTGATACCAAATGTAATCCCCACCTTCGGACAGGAAAATAGACCAATATGTCACTAAAATTTAGGGTAATTTTTTTTTGAAAGTGAATGCTTAACAATACAAATACGATTCCCATTATTATTTATATTAAACTAAATTGGTTTACCCAATTTCTTAATCACTAGCCCCAACCAAATTTATTTATTTAATTTATATTATGATTACTAGGGACACCCTAATACGAGTCTACACCCTTTTTAATTTTAATTGTATTTCCTCCTTTTATCTAAATTACCTTTTTTATTTAACTTGTGTTACCCACACACACATTTTAAACTTTATTTCCCATTCCCATTTAAAATTATCCATGGCATAAAAAGGAAGTAGGGTTACTTGTGGACCCTAGGATCAAAAGGATCTCATCCCTTGATCTAAATTTGCCCTAAGGATGCCCTAAATTTTCCTTATGTTATTTTCCCTTCTTTCTTTTCCTCATTTTATTTTGCTTGTGTCATTTGCAGGTTGCTTGGAGAGCTAAGGAGAGTGATTTTCATGGATAAAATGGTTTAAAACTTTATTTTTTTTCTTGTTTTTATCATTTAATTTTGGTATATTTCCCTTTACCATTTGGTAAATTAGGTAATGGTTGGATACCCCAACATAAGGGAGTAAATTTTTTGAAAGAAGACGGCCTGAAGCACATAGATACATATGTATATAGAACTGAACTATTTGTTTATTTATTTATATGTATTTTTTTTGAAGAGAAAAGTGATTTTTGTTTGGAGATGAGGGAAGGAATGGTCGCGAGGTTTTGATGGGGGAGAAATTGGGAGTGTGGGATCTGATGGGGAATCATGTGGAGGAGGATGTTGCGCATGGGAAGGGGAGGAGAGGAGGATGGAGTGAGGAGGGAGGGAAGGGTCCATGGTGGAAGGGGGCAAGCATGGTGGGCATGGATGGAGGGGGGAGCGACGTGGGTGGTGGAGGAGTGGAGTGGGTGGTGGTGCCTAGGGAGTGTGGGGGTATGGAGTGGTGTGCCCTGGTGGTGGCCTCCGGTGGGGAGGTGCTTAATTTCCATTCTTTGTTTTCTTTTTTTTTCTTTTGAAAATTTTTTTATTTTTTTATATATAATACTTCTTTAATATTTTTTTTTTTTTAAATTATATAATATATATATATATTATATATTTTATATATATATATATATATATATAATAATATTTATATAATATAATATGTAAATAAAATATATTTATAATATTAAATATAATAATTATATTTATATATAATAATATATTTATATTATGAAATATTATATAAATAAATACATTTATATTATAATCTATAATATAATATATATATATATATATATATATATTCTTACACAAATGAGTCATAGTAAAAACTACTACTATTACGTTAAATAAATATTATGTATCTATGCAAATTTTAATCATAGTTAAATTAGTATAAGCCAACTCTATTTTATATACATAGTTAAATTTCTATTATTTTATTTTATGTGAAAATACTTCTACATACATGTTAAAGAAAACCATCCCAAGTTGCTTCATTTTAAAGTATGGTTAGACCGTGATATGAAAAATGAGATACCTACTCCTTTCCAATATATCCATTTCATTTGAAGAGAGGAACTAGATGTATTTTATTCACTAAATTGCAAAATATATAAGAAGAGATGTATTTCAATTGATACTTTATTTTAAATACAATCAATTTACAAGATTGAACAAGGAGATCAACAAAAATAACAATATTTCAATCAATCATCTTTCCTTCAAGGAGTTAAACATTGTTCATATTATAGGAAAATATTTATTACTATATTTCATTTTAACAAAGAATTACTAATTACTCCATTCTACATTGGAAGACTGAAATTTGAAAATATATTTTCTTTTCAAACAACCATGAAGGCATCACCTCTTAATGCAGCAAGACTATTCCACTCATGGAAAGTAGCAAGTTTTACAAATACATACAACTTTCAACTATAATCAAAGAGTGAAATGAATACGATTTTGAAACACATATTTCCGCGAACTATACAAATACCCCAAATGGAAAACTTACAAAGGAGCTTATTTCAATATTTTTACAAAGAACACATGCTTATCAAAAGCTAAAAATTTTCCAAAACAAGGAGAGAGCCATAAAAGACCATGCCACCAAAGATACTCCAGCAATCATTCAAGCTTAAGGCTCCAACTATCATCCATATGAACTCCAACTTAAAGGTTTACAAGGATCCAACTTCAAGAGAACAAGGCTTGTTTAACCACCCAACCTTTAGGCATCATTACATGCCTTTCCAAGGTTGGAAGACATGCTAGCCTCCCCCAAGCCCATGGGAGAGAGCTAGCTTCCACAAACTTTTGCACAAGATTTTAAGGGAGACAAACACCACAATATTTTCACATACAAGCCAAGACCATGCACTAAGAAAAAACACCAAATTTTGCAAAGAAGGGAAAGGAGGAAAACCATATTCTACCTCCAAAATGGGGAAGAGAAGAAAGAGATCTCCAAGTGCCAAAAGTGTAGCCAACATTGGTTGCACATAAACAATAATCTCCACAACCTCCTTATTCCTCCAAAGTCATCAAACCCTCCTTATTTCTCCATCCATTCACCAAAATCCTTCTTGGGAGGATTTTCAAACCCAATGGGTTTCCTCTCCAAGAATGGGGAAGGGGGTTCAAACCATATGAACCACCTTCCCCACCTCAAACCATTTGAGGGGAGTAACAAAAATCCTACATGGCTTGCCCATCAAGCCATGAGGTTTGAGAGGGAAAAATCCTCTCTCTTCCCCCAAAAACTCCAAAATCCATCATGCCATATGATGGATGGAGAAAAAATAAAACAACAAGTATAATCAAAAAAAACCACACACAAAAAACAACACACATTTCCAACTACAAAGCAAGACTAAGATCTAACATAATATAAAAACATAAAATGAGCTCAAGAGCCTACCTCAAAATCTCTCCAAAACTCTAACTTTTCAACTTTCTTATCTCAAGCAATTCTCTAGCTCCAAATCCTCAAGCCCCAAGAAAAAGCTCCAAAAAAATGAAAAAAAGTTCTCTTCTCCTCCATGAGGGAGAATTAAAGAAACCAACAATAATTTTCCTCACAAATGAGGGGGTGACATGTGTCACCCCTCTCTTCCCTCAAAGTCAAAGATTCTCAAAATAAAAGAGAGAAAAGATAAATAGCTTTTAACACCCTTCTCCCAAATTACCCAAAATGAAAAACAAAACAAACTTGTGCAACTTTTACAAAACACACATACCCATCCACCTTACATGGATGTGACCAAAGGGAGGAAAATGGGAGGGAAACTCCCTCTATGCCTTGGAATTAAGCCCCCTACCTATTAGGTAGGGTCCAAAGGCCTATTTTCATGCTAAGTGAACTCCCAAACTAAAAAGGGGTCACTTAAAATGCCTAAAATAGCCAAATTTCGGGTTTGGCACATTTGGGCACAAGTGTAGAGGATGTGGGGCCCACCCAAGGGTTCACATGTGACCCTAATCCCTCTAATTAAATACACCATTTTCCAAACACAAAACTTAATGCAAGTGGGGACCATTAAGTCCCCAAATCAAGTTTACAAAACAAACTAAACATCCTAAACAAGATTAATATTACAAGACATACTACATTACAAATGAGGGTCACTCATGGTGCCCAAAATAATGAAATCTAATACTAAGGCCTCATACAATAAACATGGTTAGGACTTAGCCCCATGGGCTGCTTGTGCAAAATTGTGTAGCTGCCCTGAAACCCACATTCTCCTGTGACCTATCACCTGCACACTCATTGCACACATTAAATGCACATGTCCAATACAAGAGTAAACTAACTACTCACTAAGAGAATCAATTCAAACATGTAAATTAAGGATATCACCAACATCAACGTGGAATGTACAATCTCACACAATTTTCGTCATATGTTAGGTATTGTAATACATAAAAATGTCATATCACCATGCCATCATGTATCCTCATCAGCAAATCGAATACTTTATGAAATCAAGATATGTGACTAAACTAATTATCCAACATATATAGCAATTAGGCCAAATCACATAGAAAAGTGTTAGTATCCACAATCTCAAATAAAATGTGTCAATCTACTAATCTAGTCAAATTGGTGCTACACGCACCCCAAATCACCATACATGTCCATGAAGGCAAACCAACATATCATAATGTCCAAAATATGTCAAAATCCATGTTAAGTTTTCAAGGAAGTGTAAGTTTCAGTTTGGGATAAATACCTAATACATAGATGTATTAGAGGTTGATATTATTCCACTTGATGCATTTGACGTTGTCTTTGAAGTCCTTACTTGTATACCAGGGATGTTGTGTTCACAAGGAGGGATAACCAATACAAATTGGTCAAGGATGGAGTCATTTTTAACATCCGGGCACACCAGAGAAAATTAAAGAAGGCTATGGTAAGTGCCAACCAAGCACCAAGACTTATTCAGGAAAATCATCAGTTTTGTTTTCTTTCATTGGAAGAAAAGCAAAATGGACGTGAGAGCACAAATATTTCTAACCAAAGGATGGATAATTTGGATAGCACTTTTAATTTTTACAGAAGAAGCCACCACAAGAACTACTCATTCAAGGAGCAAAACAAACTTTTGCTATGTAGTCACCATATCTACCTATGGAATTACTGGACACGACGGTGGGGTAAAGCAAAAAGAAGAGGAGATACCAAAACGGTGGTGACTATAATAACAACGTACTTGGAGAGGATTCAGCCAATCCATCTCAAGAGACAAAGATAAGAAAGGACTAAACCACTACAATATGGGACCTTCGCCATATTTGAGAAGGTAGAGAATAAAACTTTACACCATACTTCATGCAGATGCATGCAATAGTAAGTTGCAAGATCTCATGCAACCACTAACGCCATCTATGCATGAAAAAGAAGGAAAGATATAGAAGTTACCTTCCAAAGAGGATTTTACTCGAGACAACTCGGACGAGGATGTAGCATTGGAACAAAAAACTAGAGATCCACAAGAATATTGGGAGGTTGGATGAGAAAAAACACCAAGGTAGACCCAACGGCACTTGAATGAACATGAGAGGGAGTCAATTCCTCTACCACTCCTCCACCGACCTTTGTGGGATCAAAATCCTCCTAAGTAGGGGAGGTATGATCCATAGGGATCCGAGAAAAAAACACCACTTCATCAGTTCCATCAGCACCAAGAAGGAGAAACAATAAAAGTGATAAAAATGTGGTAAATGAAGGTTCTAGTAGAAGGAACCGTCGCTATGTCCAGAGCAGTGGTTTCATAACTGCCGCCCAGCTAAGGTGGCCTCCGAGACCACCGGTCTACTGGGCGGCGGTCCGATACTTTCAAACAAAGAAAAGAGAATGGAAAGCAATTGGACGTGTTTTTGAAGTGCCTAGTTATGTGTCTTCCCTTCCATGCCCTTTCACATCCTCTAGTGCATGGGAGGACATGGGAAGGCATATAAATGCATGAAAGGAACAAGAGAATGGCATTCAAACATCCAGAGAGATCGAGACACAAATTTTAATGAGAGTAGTTAGCAAGATCTTGATGGTCTTTGGAATGGAATTGTAGGAGCAAGGTGTAGAAATAGATAAAACAAGTAATTGGAGAGAAGGTTTACATTGTTGCTTCTTTTCATACTTATTGTAATTTGTAATTGTCTATACTAGACAAATAAAAGTGGAAAGTAAGAGCGGTTTCCCTTCCCAATTGGTTTTCCTCCATTGGAGGTTTCCAGGATAAAATGGTTTAGTGTTGAAGTTTGAATTATTTCCTTCTCTTGGATTTCCTTTCTATAGCACTAGATAATCACCATGAAGCTATAATTTTCAAGCAAATATGTCATTTTCCAAAGTTAAAAGTAGAATAGCATAGTTGTGTGATTCGTAGAGTTCTAAAGTATAAGTTTATGGATCACTCATCGTTGGTGGTTGACGAGAGGCTCGAAAACCTCCATCCTCAATTTCCTCCATCCTACAATGATGTTTCTATCTCGATGAAAATTGACCATGAAGCTCAAGTTTACATATTTGGCGTCAATATCTAGTGATAATGCATACGTAAGGAATTTTTTTCTAAATTTTACCATGGTTAACAAGATATCTTGATGACACACTTGAAGATTATAAACACCACATGAGATGACCATTATTTTTACTCTAGGTTTTTAACAAATTGACACAAATTGACAAAAATCGCTAATGAGATTATAATAAGAAACTCGAATAAAAATTAATATCTAATTACTTTTTAGAATGTCCTTAATACTATTTAATCTTTTTATAATCATGGTTGATACTTTTGTTGATAAATACAAGAAAAAACACTTTGATTTTAGTGTAGAAAACTAATAATAATAAAGACATAAAAATAAACACGCCTTTATCCTTTGTAAATCTATAGGTTCTTTAGTTGAACTCGGTGCAAGGATGTTTATTGAAACTCTTATTCATGCTAAATAGTTATCTAGAATTTGTCCCATTGTCTCCAAACAAGTATCCGAAGTAATTTGAACACGTGCATGCTTTGAATGGTGGAGAGTTGAGACAACCTATAAAGGTGAATATTCTTCCTATCCCAATATCAATGAGATCCATGAGCCACCAAATACAAGGTTAGAGGAGACTAATTCACTATTATGTAGACAAACGAAAGGATTCATAGTAGCATTCTTATCAATTGACATGGCGTACAAATGTTAAAATGAATAAAGAACATGGCTATTAAGTAGATATTGACACCAATGGAGATTCGATTGTTGAAGTGACACAATATATATATATATATATATATATATATATATGAAAAGGGATATTATATTATATTAATGTAGGGTAAGTGCACCAAGTTGGGGGCCAAAAGGGGGTCTTAAGTGGATGCATTTTTCTAAAAAATAAAAATCTTCAACTTGTATGAGTTTTTTGAAATAGTTACACTCAAAATTGGGAGATGTTGTAGAAATATTAATCATAGAATTTTGAGTCTAGTTTCTAAGATACTAAATAACTAAAATACAAATAACTAAAATACCAACAGTGCTCCTATTTTTGTTAAAACATAATAGAGTGAATTTCATGCCCCCACCATTTTTGAGCACCATTTAGTATTTTTGAAAACCCTTTAGTAGAAAGATAGCTAGAGCATCTAGTTTGTGTTAAAAAACATGTAGATTTTTTTAATGAGTTTTTTTATGATTTTTCTAGTAAAAAATTAATGTTTTGAAAAATAACAAAGCTCCGACCGTGTCCCCCTAACTACCTCACAAAACATTACTAATTAATTTTTTTTTTAATATGTATAGAATTACACCTAGTTTTTACCTAAAAAAACTTTTATTCAATTTCAATGAGTCAAAAAAAGATACACGACAAAAAGATATATATGTTTAAACTTCAAAAATAGCTATAAAAAGGCATAGTTAGAAAATAAATAATATAGAAACCTTATATTTGTTAGAAAAATTGGAAAATAATATTTTTACAAAGAAGAAACTCTGCTTTACATTGTGGTATAATTTTTTAAAAACAAATCAATCATTTGATGTTGATTTATCATGGCGGAAGTTTGATATTTGTATTTGTCTCCAAAAACATGTAGTTTTGTTGTGTTTGTGCAGTCCATGCCTAGGGCTTGGGGATCCAAACTAGATCCCAATCCTTGAGGCATGTGTTGAAAAGGAAAACTCATAACGCTGTATGCGTTATTCTTTATTCATATATTGTGGTCCCCCAATGTCCCATCCCTTTCATCTCTTTCACGGGATTTCTACATACATTCTCTTTGGTCTTTAATTTTTTGTACATTCTTGTATGATTTTTTAGTATTTCATTTTTCCCATACCCCACTAGTTAATTTTTTCTAATTATGAGAGATAAAAGTTGAGCTAAGAACAAAAGGAAAGTCAAGAACAAGACACTGGAGCAATTGGAAGAGACGAGAATAAAGAAATTGAAGAGAATGCAAAAAAATTCGCATAGGAAAGGTACATCTATTATATCAAATGTAGCTAATGTATTAGAAAATTGAGATGAAATACATGATGATTTTGCAATGAATAATAATTTTGCAATTAATAATGATATTGAATTGAATGATAATGTTGGTATGGATGAAGAAATTGATATGAATCCAATTGTTAAACCCTTACTTGAGAATCCAAATGTTAACTTGAAATTTATATGAAAAATCTGAATGAAGAAAGTAACCTTGTAAATGAATCTTCTCCTCTAAGAACACCTCCTTCCATTTTTCAAATAAAACCAATTCACTTAATTCAAATTAATGAAAACATTATAAAACCAATGCCTAACAAAAAATGTCCGAAAGAAATGCGAGAAGAAAAGCTAGTAGAATATGGGATAATTACTTTGAGAATTTAAATGACACAAAAAAATTTCAATTATTTGTTACATTAATGAAATTAATTAAGATGAGACCTATAATGAAGACCCTAGGGTTAAGAACATCTAATGTTGATAAAAATACGTCAATTATTGAAAACATACATAAAGCATACAAAACTATAGGTGGAAAAAGACGCACCAAAGATAATAATGCTACATGGCATGCACTTACTAATTGTATAGTAAGTTTTAAAACATTTAATAAATGCTTGATTAGAAAAACAAGCAGTTCTTTGAAGCTAAAAAAAAAAAACACTAATGATAGAAATAGAGAGACATAAACATCTTGAGTTTGTCAATATCTGAGACTATTTGGATTTCTCTATTTGACTTCCATGGAAAGAAAAGAATACATCTGATATTTTAAAATAATTAATTGTAAAGTTTTGGAATGAGAACACAAGGGTGTCACCGAATAGAAGAGATACAATAAAAAGAAGAACAGGTTCTCGTAATCGTCAATTGTGTGCAAAATATTTAATAGATATGAATCAAACACAATATTTCTCTAAGTTTAAGAAAGAAAATCCATAAATTAACATTAGCCAAAGATTATTTGAAATGAACAAACCATTTTATGTCAAAATCAATCACTCACGTACCACTTGTTGTTATAGGCATCATGTTGAATTTTCAATGCATTATGATGTTTTTTTACAAATACGTTGTGTTTTACATACTAAAATCATGTTGCAGGAGTGTGGATTAAACATCTCACCAAAATCTTCAAGGGAATTTATTTTGACAATATTTTGTGAAAAATCAACTAGACATTTTTTTTTATAACAAAGCATGTTTGGATGGAACGTGCAATGTATGTGGTGGCTTGCCAAATCTGAAAAGTTGTATCCATGAGGAGAGTACAGATTCAATAGGAAAATAATTAGTTGGTTTCAACAAATATAAATTAGTGGCATATCAATTAAAATATGGAAAAGAATCTAAGAGGTGTGAGCTTGTTACAAAACAATTACCTGTATCAGAATATATGATCAAATTTAGAGAGTAAATTGTTTATGAGTATGCAAGGCACACACATAGAGCTCGATGGTTGGATGAACAATTCAAGTTAAGCAAGACGACACATTCCCACTTGGTACTATTGTTTTAGTAGTTGAATTCATTGAGAATTACACATTGCGACCACAAATGGAGGTTCGAGTCTCAATATTATAACTCGGTCAAGTTGTTATTTTCGTGCATATAATTCATGCACTCTCCAAAAAACACTAAGAAAGATAAAAAAATATTAAGAGAGTATAATTTCAACATCGGTGATGAACGGACACATTCTATAAAATATGTACAAGGGTGTTTCGGTGTTTTATTCAAACTTGAATGAGAGGAACATTAGTTTCAATCAAAATTACATTTGGTGGACAACTACATGTCACACAATTCAAGAATGTACATATGTTTTATTGGCTAAGCATGATGCACAAAGAAACAAATGTACAAAAATCTCTCGGAGTTTTACTGAGGTAGGGCATGGAAAAGGAAAGCATGATGGTATAGGAGCATGTGTGAAAATAGTACTTGCAAGAGAAGAGTTAAAGTTTAAGGATGGTGCTAAATTTATAGATGTAAAAACATTGTTGATTGGTGTGTCAAGAATATGGGCCATGAATCTCAAGAGAGATCAACGAATCATATATATTTTTGGCTAATAGAGGAACAACATCTGGAAAAATTTGATGATTGTATGATAGTTGCACTCAGTAGTTCGGATGTAAATGATTGGACTATTTATATTAGGTGTATGACATGCTTTTGTATATCATGCAATGATTTTACATGGAATGAATGTGAGTCACAACAATGGGTGGATGAATGGACTTGTAGACCTCTAATTCCACTCGACACACATCAAGTTCCACGAGCATTATAACTTGCAGTGTCTTCAAATCAAATGACAACATCACCTGACTTTGACCAAGTCTCTGATTTAGTGCAACAAGGTACATACATATATGTACATGCCATGTTTTAGATTTATAAATTATTAAATAGTCAACTCTTAATGTATTTTAAATTTGACTTGAGTTTTACTTTGTGATGTAGGGCACATTTTTATAGTTATTGCGATGGAATTTAACGAAGAGGGAACAAACTACTTCTTGTCTCGTTGTGTAGAGGGGATTTTTTTACTTCCATAGTAATTGATGGTGAATACCATGAGTATACCATGGGTTAGTGGTAGTTACTAAAAATTGTCTTCGACGATATCCTATCAAAAAATCAAACATTTGGTTGTTTGAAGACTATGAAGTACATTGAAAGATACTTCACTATTCACATTTGGTTCTTGCAAAAAATATTAAATTGATCAAATATCGAGGTTGGCCATTAAACAAGAATCCATGGAAGGTGCGTGATCTAGATCATGAAGCAATTCTCGCTATTGTCAAGAGTAGATTTGATCCTTGCGGGTCATTGGATTGAATTTGCAAAGGTATGTTCTTCATGAATTTAATCGAATATTTACTTTAATGATTATGTTTAAATTCTATATGATTTAAAATTCTATTTAATTGCTTACTAACATGTTTATATGGGTTAGTGATGCCAAAAAGTTTCCACCTTTATGTGGTTGACCTATCGAAGAGAATTTATTATTCTCAAAGCCAAGTGAAGCTAAGAGAAATTAAATATTAGAAAGGAAAAACAAATAGAAATTATCAGTTCACCACATATATTGTAAAAATATCTATTAAAATTATGATTTAACCACCTATATTATATGAACCAACTATATTATTAGGTGATGTGCAATGAACAACCTTACATAGACTACGATTACACACTATTTCACACGTTTTGCAAACAATATGACATCTAGAGAACTGGATGGAGATGGATAAAATGCAAGAGGATTTTGTAGAGGGCCCGAATGTGGAGGTTTTGGATCTCGACGAGAAGTCTCTAGGTGCCATGGCATTGAGAAATAACATGTCAAAGATATAGCATGTTTTTGTCTTAGGGTTCTTAAGGGACTACGCCGGATGAGGAAGCCGAAAGCGCGAGGAGCGTAGGGAACCAAAAAAACCCTCCAATAGCATTCACTAGGCTATCTAGATGTGTTGGCAGACGGTTAGCTCCCACGAGCTACCGTTTGCAAAGTATAGTGTTTGGGAACCTTACACTGACTTAGACTACACTATTTTGTGTGTTTGCAAACAATAGGACCACAAGAACACCGAAAGGATATGGAAAAAATTGGCATAGGATTTTGTAGAGGGCTCCGATGTGGAGGTTTTGGATATGACGAGCCATCTCTAGGTGTCATGGAGTCTAAGAAATCACTCAAAGAAAGATATAGCATTTTTGGTCTCAAGGCTCTTAAAGGACTACACGTGGACGAGGTAGTATGGAAGCACTTGGAGCTTTGGCCTCCAAAACGACACCTCCCTAGAATTTACCTAGCCACCCTGAAATTTTTGTGCAGTCAGTTCAGTGCCAAGAGCTTCCATTTGTAAAATATTGCATCGGACAACCTTACACTATTCTAGCATGCACTATTGTAGCATGCAAATGAGATGGGATAGAAAAATGTAGAACTATTATTTTCTATAAATTATGGGAGATGATAGAGGAATGTTTCATGATAGATGATAGTGGAGGCTTGTTTTGGATTGCTACGCTCCCTATGCTTTCGGCTACCTTCGTCCTGGGTGTATTCCCTTAAGAGCCATGAGACCAAAACATGATATATCTTTGACAGGTGATTTCTCGAACTCGTAGCACCTAAAGATGTCTTGTTAGATTCAAAACCTCCATGTTAGGGATATCTACATAATTATCTCATGGTTTTATTCATCTCCATTCAGATTCTCTCATTTTCCTATTGTTTTTAAACACATGAAATAGTGTAGTCTCGATTCAATAAGGTCGATAAATGCTATATTTTGCAAATGGTAGCTCGTGGGACCGAATTGTCTATGCTGAAACATCTATATGGCCTGGTGAATGGTAGTGGAGGATTTTTTTGGTTCCCTACACTCCTCGTGCTTTTTTGCTACCGCGTCAGGTGTAGTCCCTTTAGAGCCCCGAGACCAAAACATGCTATATCTTCGATAGGTGATTTCTCGGACTCGTGGCACCTAGAGATGTCTCTTCATATCAAAATCTCCACATCAGATATCTCTACGAAATCTTCTCTTGGTTTTATCCATCTCTATTTACTTCTCTCATTGTCCTATTATTTGTAAACGTGTGAAATAGTGTAGTTTGAGTCATTGTGTTTGTTGTTAGATGCTATATTTTGCAAACGGTAGCTCATGGGACAAAACCGTTTGTGTAAAACATCCGCATGGCTTGGTGAAATTTAGTGGAGGATTTTTTTATTTCCCTACACTCTTTGTGCTTTTGGGCTACATCGTCAAGGCGTACTCCCTTAAGAGCCCTGTGACCAAAACACATTATATCTTTGATAGGTGATTTCTTGGACTCCATGGCACCTATATACATCTCATCAGATCTGAAACATCCATGTTAGGGACCTCTACAAAATCCTCTCATATTTTTATCCATCTCCATTCGGTTCTCTTGGTGTCCTATTGTTTGTAAACGCATAAAATAATCTAGTCTAAGTCAATGTAAGGCTGTCAGACGCTATATTTTTCAAATGGTAGCTCGTGGGACCAAACCATCTACGCCAACACATCTGGATGGCCTGGTGAACACCAGTGGAGGCTTTTTTTGGTTCCCTATGCTCCCCGCACTTTCGGGCTACCTCATCTAGGCGTAGTCTCGTAAGAGCTTTGAGACCAAAACACGCTATATCTTTAACAGGTGAATTCTTGGACTCCGTTGCTCCTCGTGACATCTCGTTAGATCTAAAACCTCCATGTAAGGTCCCTCTACGAAATCCTATTTCATTTTTATCCATCTGCATTTGTTTCTCTCATTGTCCTATTGTTTGCAAACGAAATGCAAATAGTGCAGCCTCGAGTCAAAGTCGGTGTAAGGCTTCCAGATGCTATATTTTGCAAACGGTAGCTTGGGACCAAACCATATGTGCCAACACATCCAAATGGCCTGGAAAATGCTAGTGGAGGATTTTTTTTTTCCCTACACTCCTTGTTCTTTCAGGCTACCTCGTCCAGGCGTAGTCCCTTAAGAGCCTTGAGACCAAAACACGTTATATCTTTGACAGGTGATTTCTCGGACTCTGTGGCACCTAGATATGTATCGTTAGATCAAAAAATTCTATGTTGGGTCCCTCTACGAAATCCTCTCGTAGTTTTTTCCATATCTAACTAATCCTCTCACTATCCTATTGTTTGCAAATGTGTGAAATAGTGTAGTTTTGAGAATGTAAAGGAAGATCACAAACGTTATATTTTGCAAATGGTAGCTCGTGGGAAAAAATCGTCTATGCAAAAATGTCTAGATGGCATGTTGAATGCTATTGGAATATTTTTTTGGTTCCCTATGCTCCTCATTATTTAGGACTACCTTGTCCAAGCATAGTCCCTTAAGAGCCCGAGACCAAAACACATTATATCTTTGATAGGTGATTTCTTAGACTCTGTGGCACCTAGAGATGTATTGTCAAATAAAAACCTCCATATCTGGGCACTCTACGAAATCCTCTCATGGTTTTATCCATCTCCATTTGGTTCTCTCGTTGTCCTATTGTTTGCAAATGCACGAAATAGTGTAGTCTTGAGTCAGTGTAAGGCTGCCAGATGCTATATTTTACAAATGGTAGCTCGTGGGACCAAACCGTCTACTCCAACACATCCAGATGGACTAGTAAATGCTAGTGGAGCCTTTTTTTTGGTTTCCTATGCTCCCCATGATTTCAATATACCTCATCCGAGCGTTTCCCTTAAGAGACCGAGACCAAAAATGCTATATCTTTGAAAAGTTATTTCTCAAACTTTGTGGCACCTAAAGATGTTTCATCAAATTCAACACCTCATCCGGGAGTTCTTGTTCAATGACTAGATTCGCTTAAAAATAATTTAATAGGGGAATGTCTAATAACACATGGGAGTTATCAATCACTTAGTAAATCTTTCTTGTTTAGTTATGAATGGGAGCCAACTAGCCTACAACTTAGTGAACTTCCATTCATTGATAATTTATGCTATGATAAACCCATGGATTCTTTCAAAAGAACTTTAAAAAATATAGGGGTAGTCATCAATCCTAGTGAAGGGTGTGATATGATTTCCAACTAACTTGAAATGCCTACAAATTTAAAGGTAATAACATGAATTAGACAAGATTAGACAATCAAGAATCATTGAGTGTTCGAATCGAGAATGACATTGCATGTAGAGACATTCTCAAGCATTGGAGTAATGCATATGGAGATACATTATCAAAATATCAACAGATGAATGACATCAAATTTTGACAACTCTCGGGAGTTTTAACAGGGAGAATACTAAGAAGCATTTAAGAATGTAGTAGGTGCATGATAAGATAGGAATCATATAAAGAGGCCATGAGCAAGAAGAATTGCAAGTAAGGTAAATACACATATACACATTGATAAATTGAATGAATAATTACTCGATTAGGTAACTCTTTATATACATACATTATATAAATATTGATTTTCCAAGTTTGATGCATATTATACATTGAAAATGCTAGTACATATACATCACCAATAAATGAAAAAATAATTCATAATGTCTCAAATATTGTCAAGTGTATATCATATTAGTTTCATGCAAAAATAATCTCAGAAATGTAAGGTCTCATACAAAAATATCAAGTTCCAAATAGTATTTTAATGTTCATAGTAAATATAAAATGCCCAAATAGGTCATATACCATCAAGCTCAAATGCCATATATGCATTCATACAATGCCATGCACATAGGCATACAAAAAAATATCATGTAAGACATATATATTTCCTAATCATCAAAATCTATCCCTCTCTTGGCCTTGCTCAAGAAGGCCCTCCCTTAGACGAAGATGGATATCTATGAGATGACTTTGGATCATCTCAAGCCCATGCTACGAGTCCTCTTCCACTGAATACTTTCCTGTAGATGAACCTGTAAATGCAAACAATGTTTTTTTGTCAAAACTTAATTTATATATGTTTTCAACATGTATTTAAGACCATGCTAGAATGAAAGTATTTACATAAATACAAAAACTTACCACAAGTTGTCGATCACATCGAATCTACATCTCATGCCGAGATGAGTCAACGGGGCTCTTGGAGTACGAATGGGGATACAAAGACGATGAGATGGAGGAGTCTCGTGCCCTCAAAGTCAAAATGGAAGGGATTAAAGTTCCCTACATACACATAAGATCGAATAATCTAACATCAAAGTTAGCGAAAATAAAACTAATTGCATGTATGTGTAATGACAATATTTTAACTTATTTTATCAATATAGAACTATTGTTTTTTCCTCGCCACACCTGTGAATCAAATGAATAGGGCTACTACCTATCGTAGGTAAATCCTCGATATACACAATGAATGAAATTAGTAACATAATTTAATAATTCTACAACAAAAGACATTACTAACATGTAATTTAACATAATATGAATTACACAAGTAATTTAAAAAATTTACATGTTGTTTGAATACCTCAGTGAGTTGCTGCGCAGATGAAATCGCAGTGGTAACACCTTTCTCTACTTTTCATAGAGATGGTGGGGTGTCTAGTGAAGTCAACATCTTTATCAAACATGTATCATGTGAGTTAGATGAACATACATTTATTTGACTTCACAAATTATATATATATATATATATATATATATATATTTGAATGTATGTGAAAATTTTACACAATTAACATTCTAAATTACCTCTGTGAATGTATGTGTACACGTGGTGCTCGCCACCTATGGTTGGGATGAAGATGCACCTCTCGCGCACTATAATATCAATGCATGTACATGCACAAATATAATTATTTCAAAAATTTAACATATATAAGTAAATCAAGTTCTCTCGAACTTTTTATAACCCACATCATAAAACATAACAAATACCTATGAAGGTGATGCCAATGATTGTAATCCAAATGTATCACTCAAAAGGCATTAAACATAGTGCCATTACCGTGTGCACCCCTATCACCAACTCCACCAAAATCAGTTCGCACGAGAGTATCATCCTACTCGGGCCCCAAACATATGCTACCACATGATGAGAAATGATGTGGCCTCATGATTTTACTTCATGAGGTAATACTATGTGTGCCTCCGCAAGAATCGGCTCAAAAATATCCCTTGTATGTTGAACAAGGGTCAGGTAGCCCCTAAAGTGTGTGGAGTGTATCCATCTCTACTATCTCCTTCATTGCTAGAGGGATAGTCTCTGGGGTAAGGGGGCTTCTATGCAGGAGTCTACCTTGTTTAATAGGTGCACATTGGGCACCTATTCGATCCTTTGCAAATCCTTTTCCTTAGCCCTAGAAATCTTAGAAATCAAAATAATTTTGGATCTCATTGAGGATAAACTCACAATAGAGTTTCCTCAGAAAGTATAGTGGCACCTCGTTGTTATTGCAAGGTGGAAAATCAAACACCATCCACCATCGGTCCCAAAAATTATTTTTAATCAAATTATTATTGCACCAATGGATGGGAAACCATTTGCATGACAACGAAACAAGAAAATTAGTGTGGGGGTCCGTGAATAAGGTGCATATGAGGTCTTTTGTAATTTATTTTTTCTTTACATCCACATATGATAATTTGTTGGAATAATAAACCCTACAACCCTCTCTATAAGTTGTCCAACGATCAATTTTCCTCATTGCCACATCAACTTGAGCAAGTAATGCCTCCAATGTGTTTGTAAGAGAGGCACGGTGGATGTTTCTAGATTGTGAATCCCTCATTATTTTGATTAAATCCTCTATTTCAATTTTATTTTCAACTATGTGGGATGCTAAATCTTATTGACTACCTGGGGATGTTGAGCAACCTGGGGAGGGTGGGAGGGTTGATAGGAATAGTAGGCTTTGGTTGTGGTTTGATTCCCTTAACCTCAAATTATAACAAATAAAAATAATGTATTCAATTCAAATTCTACTCTTTAATTATCATATTTCAATGCAATTTTGAGAAAATAATTGTGCCTTCCTCTTCTTCATGGTGCCATCACCGATTCATATTTTCGGTTATCTCGAGATCCAATGATGACAAAATGCGAGCGCACGGTTAAGCTCAAATGCATGTTTGAGGGAGATAAAATGATAGAGGCTCGGGCCTTATTTTTATAGAAAACATAACATGTAAACGTTATAACATGTACATGTTAGGTTTGGTAAATCCTGAACCTAAGAAATTAAAATGCGATCGTGTTATAATAAAGTCAAAGTAGGCCGAGCCTACGAGAGTACAACAAAACAAAAGGCATCACCCAAAAACATAACCGAAGTGGGTAGTATGCATTATCAAGAATCAACAATGACATGCCCGAGGTATGCTGATCCTTATCAAAACAAAAGGCCACCCCGAAATAGGTAGGTCCTTTCAACATCCGAGAATCTCCCATGCCCAAGCGCAAGTTCTTCCTATGGGTTTGCTTCCAAATTAGGTAGGTAGGAATGGCGAGGTTGAGGCAAGGGAATTTTTTAGATGATGGTTCCCCGGGGGTGGAGGTGGGTGAAGGAAAGTAAATTGGTGTGAAGTAGTGGTAGAAGGAGAGCCCTAACCTTGCTTGTCGAGCTGATTAATACAACAGAGAGACCCACCCATGGTGGCGAGGTGGTGAGCCCCAAACCCTCGCCAAGCCAACGAATGCAATGGGAGCCTTGGCCATAATGATGAATAGGATAATGACTATGCCAACTCATAATATTTATGCGGCATGTTAGAGATAAAATATGCATTCTTCCAATCCCCAAATGTGATGTATTTGATTGATCTAGATATAACAAGGAGGCGAATGTACATCCGGGAATACTACGTGAAGAGAATCTGAGTGGGATAAGGTTGTGATTTACACACATGGATAGAACAAAATGAACTCTAGATTTTACTGCTAAAACCCTATCTTAATAAATCTTGATCAAGAATTTAAGGGTTAAACCATTTTCCTAAAAAGATCAATACAAATATACACAAAAATACAAATAACTACTGAGAATTGTTCTCGGTTTTCAAAATTTCATGTTTTCATTCTCAGGAGAGAATCTCAAAACAACTTCCCCTTTCTCATATTATTCTAAATTTACCATCACGAAGCCTATAAATCTCTTAGATAATCAATGCTATTATAACTTCACTATGAAACCACATGATGGGAAAACTCAAGATCGTACACAACAAATTTTCTAATTTTAAGTTTTCTCAATACAAAACTTTATACACACACACATAGGAATAAAATTCCTATATTTTAGGAAGTAGTACTAACTACTCTCCAATGAATATATCACCCAAACACATTATACATGAGTAGTTAAACTCATATAACAAATAATTGTTATATGATGTTTTATATACCAATCGTATAACAATATAGACTAACTTAAATAATAATTACCCCATTAATTATTATTTACTAATTTAATAACTTACATAAGCAAGATAATAATTACATACATAATTATTATTCACTGATATTAACCTTTTTAATAATGTAAACACTATTTTCCTAGCAAAATAGTATTTGAAATTTATTATTATATCTCCACATATTAAGACAATAAAAAAGTTTGTGGGAAGGAAAAACCCATGTATAAAGTACTTTAGGGCCATTATATAATTTTTTTCCCAAAATATCACCTATCTCCTCTTCTAAATTCATCTTTTGCTAAATTTTTATGTAGACAATTTTTAATTCAAAGAGTGAGATGACACGGTCTATATACCATAAAGAAATTCCAACCATATAAGTACTCTATTTCATAATATAATACTAATGCGAGTTTGCAACATATGGCCTACTAGTAAATATCAAGTACAACAACAATCTTGGAAGATATATGATAGGTATACTATAACATTGGAAGGAAAACTATTACATAAATTTAAGTTGTAGAATTTGTGAAATTGATTAAGGATTTTTGTAGTGAGTTGTTAATCTGTTAACAAGATATTAAATTCTAAGAACCTCCTTTATTTTTCCAAAATTTTAATGACTTTTAAAAGATAAAGAAGCATGTTTAAGAAGATCTATATATTTTGTATAATGGTTTGGGTATTATTGTGGGAGTATTTGTAATGTATATTATTTATAAAACATTATCTTCTTTTTAAAAAAAAAAATATTTTCTTAATTGATGTATATAAAAAGTAAAATTTTAAGGTACTAGTGTATCTAATACACACCACATGGCTCATGAGGCAAGTGCAAAGGAAACGCTTATAGTTAGAGATAAGATACATGTATAAATTGTAGCAAGAAATAAACAATATATTAAATCAAACATATTAGAAAAATTTAAAGGACTAATGTGATCATTAAGAGGAAAAACCTTTATTAATTGATTTTTCTAGAGTAAAACCACTACTATAGTGTGCATGTTTTGAGATAAAGGTAACCAAAAACTTATACATCTCTCATTAAAATTATTATCATTGAATGTTCAAATTCATTAACAATATATTCAATCTACTATATACTCGTGAATTGGGATCATTTGAGAAAATTTTCATAACAGAAAACACAATGTGCAAATTAAGCTAGCATTGAAGGAATCTTCACAAACATCACTTGAATCTCCTCTTAAATCTTCAAATTTGTATACATATATTTTTTATAAAAAAATTTCATAAGTTCCCTTACCTTATGTTATCACTAAACTAATAAGAAAAATCTTACTATAAGTAACCCTTTGAGTAGTATAGATCTCTTATGAGAGATTGTGTTATAGTTCATGACAATGAATATTGAAAAAAATAATGACTATAGAAATAAGAAATAATAAAAATTAGGAATTGGTTTGTGAGTATAGAGTATTATGCCTATAATAACATTGTCATGGTTTTTCCTATATCGAGGTGAAATTTATATATAATTTTAGATTACATGGTTTATAAAACTCATCGAAGGTTATTGTAGTTGGTTTGATAATAAATGAGAAATATCCCTTCAATCACAAGTACCGCCTTTGTATTTCACAAGAAAAAGAGTATTTAATTAAGATAGGAAGTATTTATAGAATTCTTTATGTATTTTTTTATTGGTAAATAGTTTTTTGAAAGGGACTATACCCTTGTACAACAAGGCTCAGAAGCTAGAATTGGAAGTTTGAGCACAAAGAAAGAGATCAGAATCCAGATAGAACAATAAAGACCAACTGCAGAAAACTGTCTGCAAAGAAAAAACCCACAACCAACAACACATCAAAAATAAACAACTGATGTACAATGATCAAAAAACAATGGCACATCAACACCATTGGAAAAGAAACACTCTGTGATCCGGCCACGAAAAATGAAATAATGTAACCCAGCCGAACACTAATAGAGAAAATCATCTAGGCATAGAGCTCTCCTTCAGGGTGAATTTTTTTTTTTTTTTGTTGACTATTACCCAGCCTGAAGGAGCCTCCACGGTTGGAGGAGAAGACAAAGGAGGATTATTTTCCTTAGTCACATTTGTTCCAATTGGGGCAACCACGTTGTCATCCTGAGAGATATTTATTATTTTCCTTGCTGCCCTCAACAACTTGTGCATTTTTCATGCTGCTAACAATTTGAGTTTCAGATAGAGGGGTTTCCAGGGTAGAATCAGATTCAGCCACAGTATCTACTTTTGATTCAAGATCCTTTTTAGCATAAAAATCGTGTGTCTCGGGATTGCGCCTTTCCACCAGTTGCACTTCTCATGTTGACATTTTTCCATCCCACAAGCTAGTAGAGGTGTGTCCTAAGCCAAAACACCTTCTACACCGGAAAGGTAAACCTTCATAATCAAGAGTTTGTGACCAAGTTCTATTTTGCACTCTAAGGTCTATAGTAGTAGGAATATTTTTATCAGTGTCAAGTTCCACCAGGATCCGGGCATAGGTAGTATGGGTGTAATTAGTGGTTTGAGAATCTATATAGAGTGTAGTACCCAAGGTGTTGCCAATGGATGTCAGATAGTCATGACTCTAGAATTGGAGAGGTAAATGGGGCAACCTGATCCAAATAGGTTTCCATGAGAATGATTCTATGTGTGGGTTAAAGGATGGGAACCAGGTTTCATGACCAAATATTTGGACTGGCAGGTCCAGAGCTTGGAAGCAATGATGTCTTTATCAGCTATTGAAGAGAAAGTCACAATGAAAATGCCTTTAGCACACGGATATAAGTCTATCTTACAGTTAAAGTTGGAGTCCAATGCTTAGAGATCCACGCGTGAAGAACAGGAAGGCTGGGCCACAAACCCCGAATCTACAAATCAAAGCATGCTCTTTGTAGTAAATCTCAGATGAAATGACATCTTCCCCAAATGTAATACATGGGGTAATGTCTGCAGGTTTCATGGAGGATTCCTTGCCTTTTAAAACGTCTTTGAAGGAGGTTCCAGGAGATCCGCATCTATTCTCTCTATCCAGTGTTGGAATAACAGGTAAAGCTCCCTGTTCCAGCCCACCACGAACAGAGCCTTCCAGCAAGGATTTAAGATAGCCATTACCCAACATATTCCTAGGAACACCCCAAATGGAGCTTGAAAATGGCTAGGGTTTGTACCACCATCCATGGGCAGAGGTACAGTCACACAAATGGAGCTCCTGCATTAGTGAAGGCGAGATCGATCCATGACCAGGGTGAATCCCTAAAATAGGCTCAGATTCGTGCCCCCATCATCGTCTTCAATATAATGGTTGGCAACTAATTTTTGGAGTAACACACATTTAATACAATGTTTGAGATATATTTATGGGAATACTTGTAATATATATGATTTACTATTTATTGTTGTTGTAAAATACTAACTTCTATATGATAATATGTAATTTTTATAATATTAATTTATGTGATTGAAAACAATTACGTAAATTCGACTAATGTGGAGAACTAAAAATAATATAATAAAATAAATGCATTTGAAATGTGGAAGACTTACTACATAAAAGTGAAACTACTATTCAACATCCTAGATTTAAGAGGGAAGAGTGCAATGCTATGTATAGTTTAATAATCCTTAAAGAATAAGGTCGCATCGATAGGATTAATAGGAAATCAATTCCTTCACTAAGTATCATGGATTGGAACACTACTACAATGGGTGTGTTTCAATACACATTTTATAGAAAAATTATGCTTATATCCCTAACTAAATTTTCCTTTGATTATCTAAGTTATTAATAATATATTAACTTTATTATATGAATTGAATTATGTCTTTGTGATAGATCATGCGGTAAGTGAAAATTCAATATATGAAGTTACGCTTAAGGATATTTTTATAAATCATTGCACTTGTATCCTCTTCTAGGTTCAAATTTCTAGTAATTTTTATCGACAAGAATCTTCAATTTGGAGAGTAATTGTACACAATCATGTTAGTATCATTATATAACAAAATAGAAAGTAAATTTAGCAACCATTGTGTGCATCATAAATCACATACAGAATGTTGAAACATAGTGCATGATAATTAATATTAAATATCAACAATAATACTCAAGCAATATCTTAGATCAACATTTACAACTAAACATAATTTATAGTGGATGGAATTTTTGTGGGTATAATGAATTACAATTGTGTTTCTTATAACATGACGAAATTTTTACAAAAAAATAATGTGTTATGGTTTGTAAAATTTATTAAGGGTTCTTTTAGTGACAATTTTAATTAATAAGCAAGTCCTTTTCTCCCAGCAACTTTTTTGATTTTTATTAAAAACACATTTTTATTGATAGAAATAGGGTAATTACAACGTACAAAACATGGGTAGAAAAGATTACACTTGAGAATTCCAATCACATCGAGCCATCAAATCCTCAAGAAAGAAGCCAATTAAATCAAAATGAAAAAATAAACCTCAATAAAAAAAAGGAGATATACAACAAAAAAAAACCAAAAAATTAAGCCGCAATAACAAACATAGCGGAAATGGAAGACTATATAAATTTTAAAAATTTAACAAAAAGATTCTACTATATTTATTATATAGGAGAATTTGGATCGACTATTAGAATAATAATGATTCGATACAGGATGTCTCGTATTTGATATCTAATATAATTCAGGCACGATGAATAACTTCATGTTTAATAGATTGGCTGAAATACGGAATCAACGTTGGGCCAGAAATAAAGGGAATCATGTGATTGAGCTGCCATATCATCTCCAGAGAAGATATTAATTAACAATACGCTGCCATATCATTTGCAAAGAAGGTATTAATTAATAATATGATTATTGGTGTCCACTCCAGCCTATTTTTTCCCCTCATCTAAATTCAAACCAAGAACCTGTTTTCCAATATTAATTACCGTTAAAACAATAAAATAATGCGTTGAATACCAACGGGCTTAGCAATGACAAATCGGATTCCTTGTCCTTCATTGAAAAATCCAACCATAGAAGCATTCAATTTCAGAATAGAATATTAATGCGAGTTTGCAACATATGGCCTGCTAGTAAATATTGAAATACAACAACAATCTTGGAATAAATATGATAAATATACTATAACATTGGAAGGAAAACTATTACATAAATTTAAGTTGTAGATTTTTGAAATTGATAAAGATCATTGTAGTGAGTTGTTAATCCGTTAACAAGATATTAAATTCTAAGAACCTCGACCTTTATTTTCTCAAATTTTAAATGACTTTTTAAAGATAGCAAGCATGTTCAAGAAGATCTAGTATAATGGTTTGGGTATTATTGTGGGAGTAGTGGTAATGTATATTATTTATAAAACATTATCTACTAATTTTTAAAATTATTTTCTTAATTTATGTCTATGAAAAGTAAAGTTTTAAGGTATTAGTGTATTGATACATACCACATGGCTCATGAGGTTCAATAACAATATATTCAATCTACTATATGTCCATGAATTGGAACCATTTGAGAAAGTTTTTATAAGGGGAAAACATAATGTGCAAATTAAGTTAGCATTCAAGGAATATTCACCAAACATCACTTGAATCTCCTCTTCAATCTTCAAATGTTATTATAATTTGTATACATATATTTTTTTATAAAAAAATCCATAAGATCTCTTATTTTATGTTATCATTAAACTAAAAAGAAAAATCTAACTATAGTAACCCTTTGAGTAGCATAGATCTTATATGAAAGATTGTGTTATAGGGCATTTCAAATAATATTGAAAAAATAATGACTATTGAAATATGAAATAAGAAAAATTAGGAATTGGTTTGTGAGTATAGAGTACTATGCCTATAATAACATTTTCATGGTTTTTCGTATATCAGGCTAAATGTTATATAGAATTTTAGATTATATGGTTTGTAAAACTCATCGAAGGCTATTGTAGTTGGTTTGATAGTAAATGAGAACTATCTCTTCAATCACATAAAAATTAATATTTAATTAAGATAGGAAGTATTTATAGAATTCTCTACATATTTAATACAATGGTTGACACTTAATTTTGGGAGTAACACACATTTAATGCAATGTTTGGGATATATTTGCGGGAGTTCTTGTAATGTATCGATTTATTATTTTATTTTTTTGTAAAATACTAACTTTTGTATCATAATATGTAATTGCTATAGTACAAATTTATGTGATTGAAAACAATTACATAATAATCACCGACTAATGTGGAGAACTAAAAATAATATAATAAAATAACTACATTTGAACTATGGAATCAAGAGGGAAGAGTGCAATGGTATATATAGTTTAATAATCCTTAAAGAATAAGGATACTTGTTATCATTAATAGGAAATCAATTCCTTTGCTAAGTATCATGGATTGGAACACTACTACAATGGGTGTGTTTCAATACACATTTTATAGAAAACATTATGCTTATATCCCTAACTTAATTTTCCTTTGATTATCTAAGTTATTAATAATATATTAACTTTATTATATGAATTGAATTATGTCTTTGTGATAGATCATGCGGGAAGTGAAAATTCAATATATGAAGGAAGTTACACTTGAAGGATATTTTTATACAGTAATTGCACTTGTCTCCTCTTCTAGGTTCGTATTTATAGTAATTTTTACCGATAGAATCTTCAATTTGGAGAGTCATTGTACAAAATCATGTTATTATCATTATATAACAAAATAAAAATTAAATTTAACAACCATCGTGTGCATCATAAATCACATATAGAATGTTGAAATATGGTGCATAAAAATTAATATTAAATATCAACAATAATAATCGAAGCAATATCTTAGATCAACATTTACAACTAAACATAATTTAGAGAGGATGGAATTTTTTTGTGGCTATAATTAATTCCAATTGTGTTTCTTATAACATGAAGAAATTTTTACAAAAACAATAATGTGTTATGGTTTGTAAAATTTATTAAGGGTTCTTGTAGTGACAATTTTAATTAATAAGCAAGTCCTTTCCCCTAAGCAACTTCGTTGATTTTTTTTTAATTAAAAACACATTTTTATTGATAGAAATAGGTAATTACAATATACAAAAGATGGGTAGAAGAGATTACACTTGAGAATTCCAATCACATCGAGCCATCAAGGCCTTGAGAAAGAGGCCAATTAAATCAAAATTAAAGAATAGACCTCAAGTAACAACGGGTGAATACAACAAGAAACCGATAAATTAAGCCGCAATAACAAACATGGCGACATGTAGAGGAGGTGGAGGACTATAATTTTTAAAATTTAGCAAAAGATTCTCCTATATATATTATATAAGAGAATTTGCATGATGTCCTAAAGTTTTTACTATTAGAATAGTTAAGATTCGGTACAGGATGTCTTGAATTTGATATGTAATATAAGTCAAGCACGATGAATAACTTTGATATGTTCAATACATTGGCTGAAATACGGAATCAACGTAAAAGATTTGGGCCAGAAATAAAGGGAATCATGTGAGTGAGCTGCCATATCATCTCCGGAGAAGATATTAATTAACAATACGCTGCCATATCATTTTCAAAGAAGATATTAATTAATAATATGATTATTGGTGTACACTCTGGCCAATGTTAAATATTGGTAATTTAAAATGATCAAGCCCACACTCTGGCCAATGTTAAATATTGGTAATTTAAAATGATCAAGCCCATGTATAAACGCTTGACCAAGCGCATGTCTTTGTTAAATATTGCTAATTTAAAATGCATTCTCTCATTAATGACACGATATAATATGCAATTAATTCCATCTTATCTTTTATATTGTACGGCATTTGGTCATTGTGAATACCGACGTGTTTAGTAACGAGGAATTGGATTCCTTATCCTTTATTGAAAATAGATATAATACAAATGTGAAAGTTTAAGTATCGTTATATATGGAGAGACTCAAAGTCCACTAGTTGTTGTGGTGGGAGGGGGACTTCGGGAGTATAACTAATAATATATTATAAGTATAAATATACATTAATGTATTATTCGTTTCTATTCACATTTTATAAACCACAAACCTTTTAACTTATATTTAATTTGTGTTTTGCATAGTAGATATTGTCCCAAATTACACTTTTGTTTGGGTTTTGCTTTTCACTTTCATCTAATTTTTTTATATAATTCTTTTCTTTCTTTGTTTTTTTTTTTTTCTTTTTTTTTTTTGTCATTATGACATTTTTAATTATTTATATCAAGAAGAAGTACACTTAGGTCAGTAACGACATTTACACCAAATTATCTCTTCAAAATTATTGTGATAAGATCAATCAAATTTGTTAAGTGATTGAAATTGTCGAGAAAACAAAATTACAATATTTATTTATTAAAATTATGTTAAAGAAACTGTACATTGTTTACCATGAATATGATCAAATAGACCATCATTTAACTATCAAACAATATTTATATTTATGATTGATTTAATAGTCTATGATTTCGGGTGGTTTATGTTTGGGTTTTTAAGGAGTTTTAGCACATGGGAGTCCCCGATGTCTTTGCTTGTACATAAGAGGCACCTTACTCTACTTCAAATACAACCTATAAATACTCTACTTAATTAATTTTAAATATTTCAATGCTAAGGCGATGACTAGTCACATTGTGACTCTTGTTATTATTGGATTGGATAAAATTGTTTACAATAATATTATGTGAATACACATTATGTTTAATTATTTTGATATCAATAAAATTATCTAAATTTTCTATTTGAAAAACACTTCTTGATAAAAGAAATATTCTAAAATGTTCTTAAAATAAGTTAAAAGATGATTGTATAGGTAATCGCATTACTATTAATCCGAAAGTAACTATAGTTTACGTTATGATTATTAATAATGTTGGGATATGCATTATTTATTGAAACAATTTTGAAACATTAACATGCCACTTCTCAAAAACATGGAGGAGAGCATCTAGTGGTAAAATTTGATCCGATATAGTCTCGCTTAGCTTTGTAAAGATGCAAAATTTATCTCCACAATTATTTTTTTGTAATTTGTTTTCTCAAAGAGAGAGCATGTAGGAAGGAAACATGTTTGTAAAAATGATTTTCTACTTTTTCAAATATTAGTTCCAATATTTCTTCTTTCACCATGATGATTTTTTTGATCATATATTCACTAACATCCTCTTATCTTGTAGAAAATGTAAGCTCTCGAATAGTTTTGGAGATGTGTACAAAATTATTTGAAAATAGCTTAATGTTAGATGTTGTTGTTAAAATAACTTGATATATGTGAATGCAATACATCCCACATGCCTTGTATAGTATTGCACATTTTACATACATACATACATACATACATACATACATACATACATACATACACACATATAGTTTAAGGGATTTTTGTTATGATGAGGGCACTACATTGTTGGACAATGTGGCATTGTTATTGTCATTGATGTCAAGTAACATTTATGTCAAAGGGATTCTTTGGTCAACATGATGTTTTCATTAGATCATTGATGTCAAATGAGGTATGTGTCTTAATGAGTTGCACTAGTAGATATGAAGCGTCATGGTATCTTGGTCTCTTGGCATGAAGTCTTGGTGCATTTGCATGTTTTAGTGCATGGTTGAGCATGTATGACATAATGTATGAGCTCCAAATGTGGTATGAAATTATGAATGTTGGTAGAGTATCTATCATGATAAAAGAGGTGTGTCCGAGGTGTTCTTGGGTCTATGTGATGGTGAATCGGTCGGTTCAGTAAAATACTTATGTTATTATTGGCCATTCTAGGCCTAGTCCTAGACCTAGTGTAAGCATATGAGATTGAAGCATGTTAAATGAAGCACATCATATCAAGGTATATCATCGTATGCATGTGGAGTATGTTATGATATTGCATAGAAGGTATTGGAGGCATCCAAGGTTAGATTTAGGTTGTATAGTACATGTACAAGGTCCTTTAAAGAAACAACAATGAAGACAAGGCTAGTAAGGATGCGTAAGTCATTGTGTATGGTGAGTTTCAAATGTAAATAAGGATGAATGAGCATTGGGATAGACTAAGGAGGTATACATGATGATTTAGTCCATGTTTTAGGTACAATTGTTGAAGATTTAACAAGATATTGTACTTTTATCAAAACCTAGTTTTCAAAGGTGATTTTTTGAGCTAAATGTCAACTTTCATATGCTCCTTGGTGAGTGTGTGGTTTTCATGGAGATTAAATCTCCTTAGGATAGTTGAGTAGGTCATTTATGAAGATATTCCAAGTGGAACAATGTTGCTTGATCATCAGGTTTTTATGAAATAACATTAAGAAGCCAAACAACTTTTGAACCCTCATAAAACCCCATCTCTATAGCGACTTGGGAGAAAATTGTTGTAAAATCCCAAAATGGATTTTTTTATAAATATGATGGTTTTAGGTTGTGTAAGAATCTTCTATTTTTCCATTTATGTATTTTAATTCTTGTGATTGTATGTGGGCACCACCCAAGAAGCCAATTTTGTCGAAAGTTTTAGTTTGTGCAAAACCTTCCCATTGTAGATATTCACTAATTAACTATTTATTGAAGCATAGGAGTTGTAATACATGTATATGATAGTTTCATATCATGTTTAGGCATTATTATGTAAAGTGTACCATATTTATGAGGATTGGTTACTAGGAAATTTTGGGGCAATTTGGAGTAGTTTGGGAACAAAGAAATTTTGGAAATGCCACAGCGAGTTTCATGGATTGGTTTGAATATTTTGACAACCCTAACATAAAGATATTCCAAATCATATTTCGTACTTGTGTTTTTTATAATAATTGAGGAATTTATGACCTGTTCTTTGAGGGTTAATTTTGTTAGTGTCCAGTTGCACGCTTTTCGGAGGTTTCATGGTTTGTTTATTGTTCTAAGTTTTTTTCATATTTTCTAGATTTTTTGAGGGATTATATTACATTTATAAGTGTTTGGATTGAATTTTTTTAGTTTGTTATGGTCTTCTTTATATAGTTTTGGTGATTAGGCTTCTTGAGTGCTTTTTGGGCTTTGGGTCCTAATGAAGGTTTTGGATATGCTCGTGATATTTCTGACCTATATCGGTGTTAGAACGACATTTTTATGATGAAGAAATGTTTTTTTAATTTCTTTTTCACTATGAAGACCGACCTACATGTTTTTATCACCAAGATACTTGTATATAAGCAATTGTATTTTCTCATTTGAGAGAGTTAGTGAGTATGGGTGAGTAGAGATTTTTGAAGGTTGTAAGAGTAGGATATGAGGGTAGAAATGAATAGGATGAGACATTGAAAATGTTTGAGAGTGATTTTATGATGCAAATATGAGAAATGATTATCTTGAAGATGGCCATCTATACATGACCTAGTTCAAGAAGAAGATCTAATTGGTGTGCATAAGGATGATCGTGATATAGGAGAGTGTGAGAGTATTATGAGGTGTGAAAATAATGAAAGGAAGAGGGATAGGAATATGACAAGAGAAGATAAGGAATACCTATAATTCTAAGAAAAATACCTACAAAAATAATTCACTAGTAGAACAAAGGAAACCCTAGGGAAACTAGGGTTTGAGATTTAAAGACATTTGATTGAAGTAAGTTCCACCAAATTTTTACACCATTTTATAACTTAATAGATTTATGTTATGGAAATAAAAAGCATTAAAAATGAATATACAATTTAAAATTAGGAACTAGTATGATTAATTATCTTCCAATATTGATCATACAATATAAAAATAATGTATTATTTGTTGTAATTAATGATTACAATATGTTGAAATATTTCAAACATGTAACACCCACAAAAACGATGTTCTAAGAACATGCTACAACCCAACACTTAACCTGAAAATTGTGACTAATTTTTTTGTTTAAGTTACAAAGAAGGTTACAAGGGTGCTTAACCTTTAGGGTTCATTAACTTAACTTACACTACTTAACTCAGCTTTACGATTGAAGAACCAGGTCTAGTTAAAAGTTACATGTTTTCAAAATTATCTCTAGGGTCCATTAATCAATCATTCAATAGGAAGGTAACAAGGATTAATTTACTTAATTAGATATTCTCTTCTCTTCAAATAATGTTCAATCCTAACAAGGTTAACCTTATGTTAATTTATTAAATTCATTATCTTAATAGTTTAAAAGTCCTTTTGTTAAATTCCTCCAACATACTAAGGATTAATAAGGACATTACACCCCTAGGAAATTAAATGGCCCCACTCACCCATCTACACATACCTTTAGGGATTTTAAAATAAACATTTAAAATACAATTCTACCAAAAAAGTAGAGTCAATCCTCCACCCTTAGATCAAATTCATCTTGGCCACTAAATCCTAGGTTTCCAAACTTAGCCCTAAAATCCTTATGAAATTCTATTAAAACCTTTTCTTATTCTATTCTTCTCATTTGATCTATTTCCTTTTTGTTAAATTTGTAGGTTGGAGAGGAGGAAGCCATGGAAGCAAAAAGGAGTGGCCATGACGATTCTAAATGGAGATCTAGTCTAGGCTTAGTTTAAATTTATTTTTATTAATGTAATCTATTTCATTCAAGGATTGGGACAGATTTCCTCCACCAATCTAGTTTTTATTTCAAGTTATTTGTATATTGGGTTTTAAATTTGAGGAAAACCCTACCCCATTGTTATAAATGAAAAAGACTAGTTTTAGATCCACCTTTTACATGTTTTATTATCCAAATCCATAGGATTACTTATTGATTTTCTTGCTCTAATCATCGGTTAAATTTATACAACTTAGAAATTATTGTAACTAAATAAATTTCACGCACAAGCACACATCTCGGAGTTCTATCATAAGTGACAGAACCGCCGCGCTTGAGTAGACCGACGGTCTTAGGACCACCACCTTGCCGGGTGAAAACCACTGCATCGCCACCCTATTGAGCGGTGGTTTTGAGACCGCCTCCTTATCCCGAGTGGTAGTTACGTGATCGCGCTCCGCACAGGTGGCAACGGTCATGTTTCTAAAAAATAGAACCTTTATGTCAAGATTTTCACAAAAACTTAAAGTTACCAAAAGGTTCAAAAATGCATTCTAAGTTTAGTTTTATGCACCTAAGGTCTCCAATTTTATGATTTCTTTCTATTACTTCATTTCTTAGTTAATATTACTCATTTTAAGTATTTTGAAAACAAATAGTAACAATAATTACTACAAGATCTATTCCATTTTATTCTACTAATCTTCTTTGTATTCCAAGAGAAAAATTAAATGATTTATATGTAATTTCACATTGTTATTTTCTAATACAAAAATCAACATTTCCAAACACAATAACTTCAAACTTGTTCTCTTTTATTTCACTACAATGTACATACATTCAAAATAGCTAAAATAACTTTATTTTCCATTCAAGTTTACTATGCAAGCAAGTTCAACTTCTAACAACTTCTACATTTCCTTCTCTCACATTTACAATACAATAACTACACAATGAAAGTATACTTTATTTTCCATTGAAAAATAGCTCATTTCTTTTAACACAAAGACTACTTTTCTCACAATATAACCAAGGTTTCAAATAAGAGAATTTACTTTCTTTTCTATTTCTCAAACTAATTCTACAATACAAATCTTTCTTCTTTCTTTTCAATATATAATACACTTCCATAGCCAACAATGAAATGCAATTTTTTTCTTCACAAGATCAATACAATGTTCTCCACTTGATGTGGGAAATCATACAAAATATAAATAAAAGAATGGAATGCATTATTACAAGTTCTTCCACTCTAAGTGGGAATAACACAAAGAAAGTTTCACAAGGTCTCCAACAAAACTCCAAGATTCACAACTCCATCAAGATATCTCCTCCAAGATTTTTTTGATTCACAACAAAATAGGGGGAGAGGAAATTCTCTCCACCCAACCAAGATATCTAATGAAGAGGAGAATCCATCCTCTCCATTGGCCCTCAAGCCCTAACCACATTACAATGGGAGATGATTCCAACTCATGGAAACAATAAGATTCCACAACACACCCAAGTACTTAACAACCATTTTAACCACATTCAAAAAACAACAACAACACAATTAGGAAGAACACAAAAAAACCAAAAACAAGGCTTAAAATGAAAGCCAAAGGAGCAAGACCTATGGGAGGCCATTTATGCCTCCCAATGCAAATGATTGCCCACCTTAAAGCCTCCAATGTAAATCTCAAATCCCATACATACTCTTATGCCTCCCTCAAGTACCACTTATCCCCTGCACATACTCTTATACCTCCCCAATCTCTTTTGCCTCCCTCATAAAAAAACAAAAAGGAAATGCAAGCATTCCTTTACAAGGTGGGGCATCTAACCCAAACTCCCTCCACAAAAGGGTAAAATCCTATGCCTCCCTACATGAAATGTCCCCATAGTCTCCTCCTACTCCAAAACTTAGGCAATCTACCCACACCCAACAAGCATTCCAAAGAAAAACAATACTCAACACAAGCATATACACACAAAAATAAAGCATAACATCAATAAGGGAAAGCTCCTACCTCTCCATAGTAGAGATTGTTCCAAGAGTAATTCTCAAGCTCCTAAAACCCAAGAAAACATCCACAAGCTCTCTAAAAATCCTCTAACTCTCCAAAAAATACAAGAGCACAAATAATGAAGTAACCCCCAAACAAGCAAAATGATTTCAATAAATAGAAAAAGGAGAGAGGAGGATGATGTGGCTCCAAGTAGGATGCCACCTCATTTCCTCTCCACTCCACATCACCTTAGTCAACCTCATATTCCAATGCACAATTAATAAGTGGTTGAAGGAATGATAAGAAACTTACACACTCCATCTAAGCCCACACCCCCAAAGGACAAAATTAAATATTTGAAAGAAAGTGCAATAAACATTTCACCTTTTTATCCTTGCAAAACACCTAATAGGGCCTAATTTTGACCCCCCAACCCATAGGTAGGGTTGGCATAGACATTTAAGAGGTGTGGGAAAAGTTTGACTTGTCCCACAAGCTTCCAAATTTGGCCTCTAAGGCCAAATTCGAGTTTCCCATGAAGGGTAGAGTGTACTACACTCAAGACTCAAGCATACAACACTCAACACACAATCCAAGAGTAAATCAAGTCTAATAAATGAAATCCTTTTTTGTCACATCTTTAATTAGTTTAGGACAAATTTAAATTATCTTAATTAAGACACTACAACCCATTAGTAATAAAGGGGTAAACATATATCCCAAAAATCTAAATAATTAAAACAAGTAAATTTCATTACCAAAAGAAAACACATACTAACATTAATAAAAGAGAACTAATAATAAAAGACAACACATGACCCCTTGGTCACAATTTTCCCCTAACCAAACTCATACACACACACACATAATTACATGTTGCCATGGTGACCCTAGTTGAATTCATCTTGAATTCCAATGTGGTTGGTCTCCAATCCCCGATGTTGTTGTGAATATAATATACCTGCAAAATAGAGAATACCTCCTTCGGCCTTGTGGCCGCATTAAAACATCCATGCCAAAATATATGATATAAATCTAAAATCATCTATATACGAATACATATAATCTATGTAATTACGAACCATTTACAAAATTTCTAGCAACATTTCTATATAACATTTCATCTATGTCAAAATTATCACAACATAAATTCAATTATCAAAGCCTACGAAGTGTGGCGAAAGATATCACATGTCGAAATATATATATATATATATATATATATATATATATATATATATATATATATAAGCATGTCCACAACATCTCCGCATCAAATATAACATATCTCTAATAATCCAAATGCATCATATATGAATCGAATTCCACAATGATTCAAGTATTCTAATATGTACTAACATGCTAAATCAAAAGCTATAATATATCCATAAGTGCGATGACGGCGTATTGAAATCAATAATCAAAAAGGTGTCGAAGGGAAGTGGGCACTACAAAACACAAGAAAGGAGGAGTAATTTGTAGACATAATTTTGTAGAAAATAAATTTTAATGGATAGACTAGAGAATTTCGGTCCTGAAAATACTAAGGATGCTTTGTGTTTAATAATGTGACCTTAAACTTCCCCTGGTGTAGGAATCTATAGCTCAAACATTTTTTTTATATTTTTCCTTCCCCAATGGTATAGTATTGGACTCTCTTGAAATGAGTGTATATAAATTTCTAGGAAATTTAGTGCTATGGAAATGTGTTTCTCTATAAAAACCTAATTATAATACAATCTTGAAACCATCTATAATACATTGAATCATTCTCAAATCATATCCATGGGTAAAATAAGCTACACTATAAGTAATGTTTCAAATGGAGTGAGATGTGTGCACCATGTACATTACTACTTTGCTCTAAAGAGTCATCAAACCACATGTAGTTATCCACATAGCATGTAAGATCTATATGAAATAAGCTAGTTATAAACTTGAACCACTTTTAAAATGATAAAGAGGATTGTGATTTTGTTAAGAATTTTAATTAGTTATGTTGGTTTTCTTGAAAGTGATGAAATCTAGACTCCCTAACCTAGTTGAGTACTTCAAAAATATACTCACAAATTTCCTAGTTGGTGTGCATCCACTTTGGTAAGATATATACAAGTAATGAATTCCTTTTATGGGTATTACAATGAGTATGTCAAATTATTTTTCTATATGATTGCCAATTTATTCTAGGTGAGTAAATGATGTGAGATTAACTTTCTTAAATAGGTTTTAGAACATAAATCATTATGATAAGGATGAGATAGGAAGATAAAAATACCTAATAAATGATATTAAATTTAAATTAGAGAAGGAAGATGTGTTGGTATTACACCATATAGGTCAGTTAGGAATGGATGTCACATCTTGACCTTGGTGTACATTTTTGGACGTCATTTTGGTAGATGATGTCTAAAAATTGCATCATGATGGACATAAGTTAAGTACTAATATTTAACATTTACGCTCTATAATTTTCACATCAATGTGTGGAAATAATAATTCTACAATGAGAGAAGGATGTAATGTGTGGGGATAGGATGTACTCGTTTATCTTAGCCATGTAGGACAATTATAAATAGCCTTGTTAAACTGATAAATTTTCAAAATTGAGTTCCTACAAAGATGTTGGTTTGCGTAGTGGTGAACAACTTGTGTTATTGAAAGAAGGGCCACACCTTTGAATCAAGTAATGGTTGGGGTATGTATTCCTTGTATTTAAAGAATAGTTAGCTTCCCCCTTCAAACTAGGAATATGAAGTAGTCCTATATTCTACAATCCACTTTTGGATGCAAATATAGGTTATAAAATATCGTTGATTAGATATTTAATGAACTTTTACTATCTTGATAGGAAGTTCTTCACTATTAAATGCTTCCTACATAATGAATGGCTAGTTCAGTTTTATAAAGTTATAATAATTTGTTCTATAAATTATAACTTTAATGTTAGTATGACTTAAACATATCTAGTTTTTAAGAAATTAATCCAAGATTGAAATAACTAATAATATCATTTCTAACACATTCCCTTCAGAGAACAACTGTATGTTCTAATAGAAATTTATATAAGTCATTTCATGCCCATAAAAATGTAGATATTGAGCCGATTTGAAATTGTTTTTGGTGTTTATACTCTTAAATTATTGTCATCGCCCTATAAATTTACATGTTGAAAGAACAATAAATGGATGCTTCTCAAGAGAAATTCACTATTTCATAACCATGAAAATATGTTTGTTTTAGATAATACACTTTCTCATTCATGAGATTGCACTTCCCACAAAGTTCCCTCATAAACTTATACTTCATGTCACAAGAAAAATTATGCATCATTACAAACTACAAATGAGTTTAAGGGTTAGTGCCATTATAAAATGAAAATCATGTCTCTAATCTAGTATCACAATAATTTGAGGTTATACTCAAAATTAAATGAGGTTTGAAATAATTTGAGGTTATACTCAAAATTAAATGAGGTTTGAAAGGTTTTTAGCATTTGACACCAAATATAGAGCTTAAGTTTTGTTTAGATGGGTTTTAGAGGAATAATTAGTGAATACAAATCATTTGTTGAAAATAAAAATGTCACCAAAAATATTGTAAAACATTTTCAAATTTCTTTATTTTCAAATTTCAAATATTAACACTACTATATTTTTATAGTTCAAAATTTTTAAGATAAGGTATGTATACCAAATATAAATATGTACATATTTTTCCTCCATAAAATACATTTTAATCATGGTAGAGATGCTTCCTAATATTTAGGACTAAATATATTAAGATTTCAGTGTGGTATTTTTCTCCGATGTGTTTAATGTTTTTATGCCTTAGATCACTTACTTGTATTTAAATTTAGTGGTGAAAATTGAAATTGAATGTTAAATTCAATATTCATTACTAATTTTGAAGATGAAAAAATAAAAACATCATCAGCACCCCTACATATAATAAAGTAAGGTTTATATGCAATTGATGCCCAAATCTAAAATGTATTATTTATTAAACATGAAGCCATAATAGTTTATGGTTGTACTTTATTATAAACAAATAATACTCCTAAATTGTTTACATACATTTAAATTAAATTTCAATAAAGATTTAAACATTACACGTAAATTTTTATTCGAGATTTAAAAGTTTTTTACATGGAATTTGATATTTTTGATTTTTATTTTTGTTCCTAATTATGTCTTTTCTAAGTATTAATTTATGTTTGTAGAATATCACATTAATTTATTCATTATAGTTCTTTAAGAACATAACCACACACCCTTTTACACACACACACACACACACACACACACACACACACACACATTGAGCTCAAATTCGCAAAGTAACCAACCATTTTTCTCAAATAACATATAAATATCCTCATAATGTTAAATGTCCATATAATACAACTACGTTGAAATTAGTGCATGGTAAAATTCTTCAATAAAGACAATTAAAAATGCATGATGATGTCTTGAAATAAGATTATTAAATCCAAAATTAAGTATTAAAAGTCAATTATAGTGATGTATTGAAAGTGTGTTATATAGTCTAAAAATTGTAAAAAGACAATTGACATTAAATTCAAACATTAGGAACTTTTATGCAATCCAAAACTATATAATTATGAAAACTAAATGTTGACAAAAAATATATAAAATTATGTTTTTAAATAATAAATAAATATTTATCATTATATTACAGAGATAAAAAAATCAAGAAAAATAATATTACTTGGCAAGGAGATGGAATAGATAAAATAAATATTTAAAAACGTCTTAAATTTTATCTAATTTATAATGCTTATGGTTTAAGAATTATGCATGTAATCGTTAAGGTCCTAAAGGCTACACTTATTACCTCACCATAACAAAAGGCCTTAAAATGTGTAGATGTATATTCAAAATGTGCAATTAGACACAAGGCATAAGTGATGTATTGTATTTATGTATATCATGTCATTTTATCTAAATTATCTAACATTAATATATTTTTAACTAAATTTTGATACATCTCCAAAACTATTTAGAGCTTACATTTTCTACACGATAAGAGGATGTTAGTGAATACATGATAAAAATATTTATCATGGTAAAACAAGAAATATTGAAAAATCTAATATTCGAATAGATAGAAAATAATTTTTGTAATCATGTTTCCTTTATACATAATATCTATTAAAAATAAAAGTTAAAACTATGATTATGGAGATAATTTTTATATCTTTACAAGGCTATCAAATATATATCATTTAAATCATTGCAACTAGATGCTCTTATCCATATTTTTGAGAAGTGACATGTTAAGGTTTCAAAACATTTATTTGATTAAGAAGTTTTTTTATATGGAAACTTTCGATAATTTAGATGATATCAAAATATTTAAACATAATGTATATTCCCATGATATTATCGTAAAAATTCAATCCATTCTAATATTAACAATAGTCACAATGCAACTACTCTCTTCTTTAGCATTGAAATGTTCAAAAGTAATTAGATTTAAATTATTTTAAAGTAGTCAAAAATAAATTACTTTAAACATGTAAAATGAGAGATGAGTAAGAGTAAAGAAATTAAATTTTGAAGTGATTAAATATTTTTTTATAAACGAGGTACTCTAATAGGGATTTGGTATCAAGGCGTCAAGTCGAGGTAAAATTATTGTTACAATACTTGTACCCTAAGCCTTTCTAATAAAAAAATGTTCTTCGCTTGGTAAAATTTCATGTGCAAGAGACTTTATCCTCACATAGTGCAACAATTAACAAATGTCGGAAAATAAATCTCTCTCATTTGGTTATTATGAAGAAAATTCAATGTTTGAGTTATATATAAAAAAATTATGTTGTGTTAGGAAAGACAATTATTACAATGATCAAATGCATGTTACAATGTGAAAATTAAAGGAGGAAAAATAATTGCATGTTATATCATGTCATTGGTGGGCTAATGCATTTTAAATTAGCAATGTTTAATAAAGATTTGGTAAAGTGTGTATACGGGTTTGATTGGAGCTAGCATGCAGATATTATTATAAAATTATCTTGTAAGGGTTTAGATTAGATGTTAGGTAGAGTTATTAGACCTGAGTTGGTCTAAAAGTGAAGAACTTGTGCTCATGAAAGAGAGGTCAAAAGTTTGTATGTTTTTGGGGGTAGGGTATATACACATCCTATTAGAAGAAAATATTGATGCCTCCTTTGTAGTAGGAGAAGGTTTTAGATCATCAAGTATACCCAAATGGTGTATGGTGCTTACAAAATGAAACATAAAATACTTGATGTTGTGGTTTATTAAATCAATATAATAATTATTATTCTTGGATGGTTAAATGATGACCTATTTGATCATATTCTGGTAAAAATCTACCCTTTCTTTAAAATAATTTTAGCCATCATTTTGTTTCCCACAATTTGTATCACTTTACAAATTTGGTTGATCTTATCATAATACTTTTGGGGATATAATTTGGTGTAAATGTCATCGCAACCTAAATGCACATATTATCCAAATAAGTAATTATAGGTGTCATAATAGGAAGAAAAGAAAGAATGACATAGAAATCGAGATGAAAGTGAAAGGGAATCTGATAATGGCTACTTTACACAAGTCAAATTAAATGTGTATGAAAAGGTTAGTGGTTTATAAAAGTAAGAATAACCCTACCAAAAATATAAAATAATAATACATCAGTCTATATTTATAGTGATAATATATTATTAGTTATACTCACAAAGGCCCCCACCCACCACAAATATTAGTGTACTTTGATGGCTTATGAACATGCACCAAAAATAATGGAAAATGAACACTCGACAACACCCTCTATGTGTAAATACATGCTTTTGCAGTAGTACTTGTTGTTATAGAGGGTAAAAAAAAGGCACAAGAGGAAAATGAAAGGTCGTACCAAATTGTACAACATTTATTACTTTATAAAACGTTTAAATAGAGTAGAAACTACCACCTCATTTTCTATATTATTTTTTATTATTCTAATATATTAAAAAAATGTTAAATAAGGGTAGGTAACTCCTATTACATGTGCATAAAAACTCAATATATCCTTTTATAGACCTCTTTACTTGTGCCTTCGGTTTGAGAAAAACTCCCTCGACTACACTCAACGTGAGCCTTCTTGGAGCAACTTTAGCACCTAAGGTTCCCCTCCTAGGACTGTGCTCCATCTTCTATGACTCTAATCAACAAAAAAATAATCTAGTGGACCTGATATAAACGTCAACATGGATTCCCTGCACTAGTACGACCCACGACGATCTTCAATCTTGTGATACATATTTTCCTATTCCAAATCCATGCTCAAATCATTAAATATTCCTCCATAAGACGCATAAACACCATTTAGGACTAATGTCCCTTAGCCTCTCCTTCAGTGTAGTCTGAACAAACTTTTCAAAGGAATAAGATCAATCTAAGCATGCAAGCCAATTTCCAAATTTACCCCTGGGTTTTAGATACCCTAGTCTAGTAGAACTTCAAAAATCTAGGCCACATGCCTTGTAAATGAGTCATGAGGAAAAATTTATTAATTTACCACATAAATGAAAGAATCTCTAGTCATTTATACCTTCTTTACATACTATTTGACTCCTTTTGAATGAGCTTCCTATTACTCAAGCCATTTCACCTAGAAACACCTCTTATTTTAGCCTCAACATTCTTCTCAATCCTTTATACACTTAATTTGAGAAACTCAACAAGCTTCCCCTTCCTTTGAGACTCATCTCAGATATGTACAATGTATAGAATATCAATCTATGCTTAGATAAACTTGATTAGATTTACATTATCTCCTTGAACCTCTATCACCATGTAATTAAGATCCTTAACACACTTTATGGGATTGAGACAATATTTATTTCTTCTATATTGGCTAATATTAGTTCATTGACTCTTAAAAATTGTCTCCTTCAATCAAATCAATACATTTAGCTTATATCTTTGCATGATTTCTAATGAGCCTCCCAATCCTATGGTCCACTTCCTTTTTTCATCCTACAACTTGCACCCTGTTCAACATACTTGTGAGTATCATTTTTATCTTTACTTGGAGTGGAAAATTTTCGTGGAGCTCCTTTAGGTTCAACACATAATTGACTCAAACCTTAAGGCTTGTTTCCTAAAATTCATGATATTCAACATGAATACATCAAACTGATCTTGTTTTCCTAACCACATTCAAGGCATGAGAATAGACCAAGTGAACCTTCAATTGCAAGTAAGGCTTCTTCTACAAAATATACATTATTTCCCTAGCTGAGAACCCTTTATGTGGCTTCATTTTCCTTTTTCAAATCTCTAGATCCTTCATAGGTCCTTTTCATATAGGTCAAAACTCAAAACTTAGGCTCGCTTACTTGACACTCTGTTATATGCATACCGAGATGAAAATTCAACCCACCTTTTACTAGATTTAGACTTTGAAAACACTGATATAAGCTACAATTTTTTTTTTTGCAATCATTAAATTTATTTACTAGGAGATGGTAAATCACTTTCTATTCTTGTTAATAAATGAATCACAATATTCCTCCAAAACAACATATTTACACAACATTTATAGGAATTTTGTCGCAATCGTGACCACACTAATGGATCATGAAATAATTCCAACCAAAACATTCCATTTTAGACTCAAAGATAAACTTATAGACACTTAGAGTACTTACCATAATAACAAACAATCTCATACTATAGATTTTTCCCAAGAAATTAGACTTTCAAAACACTTTACATTATTTTGATGGTGATCTCGATAGATTGGCTTGAAAATTTATCAAAGACATAGAGTTTAAGACTGAAAAACATAGAGTTATATCAGACTTCTCATGAGACTGAGATTAAAACTTACAATCTCAAGACTATACAAAGACCCACTTTTTAATGATCATTCATCAATAAATAGTAGGTTCGGGACTCAAATTTGGAGCATGGACTAGTATAACTTGCTGAACCTCTTACATAAGATTAGATTCACAAGCCTCTTTATCTTCTTTAGACGTGAAGACTAATAACTCAGCTATGACAAAAATCTAGTAACAAAGATAAGGACAACACACGGACACATTTTGAATTGATACTCAAAAAATTTAAAGAACATAATGACTTTAGAATGGAACCACATACTCTTTAAACTATGTTGATGATTAGCCTCACCTTTTTGATTCAATGAACTACTCATTAGTACTCAAAATCTTGCTTGATTCATATTTTAGCAAGACACTCTTTTATGACTACTCAAGAGGATGACTAAGATCTTCAACAAGTATTGGAACTTTAATATGAAGCAAGACAAAATAATCGTAGAGACCCACATACCTTAACAACTTGATGGAGACCCTGATGTCAATATTCACTCATGAGAATCTTTGACTAACTCACTTAATTTCACATTAAAGAAAACTTTGATTTACAAAATGATAGTCGATGAAGAGAAAAAGTTACTTCCTTCAACTAGTGTATACCTTCTAGAAACCTAGATAAGGCATGTACGATCTTTTCATGTTTCCATCGAGGAACAAGAGAAAGTCATCAAAACAACATGATGCGTTATTTTTCTCTTTTCTTGTGTTTGTTCTCTTGTTAGTATCCTTAGATGAATTCATTTGTGTGACCTCCATATCACTTAAGTTATCACTTTTTGATTGAGTACCTGATAGGCATACATGTTTCCACTCATATAATTGTTCCAACACTACTTAAGGAAGAAATTATTTATCCTTTACACTAGAATTTTCTTCCTTCTTATTTCCTTTTTCATCACCTACTAAATTCTTTCTTGTACTTTATTCTCCTGTAACTATCTTAAGTTGTCATTTCTCTTCAATATATACCCTTTCTACCTTCTTACAATGATATTCTATTTCAAGTTTTGAATTTTATTCCTTGACCTTGTATATCCATTTTACTTTCTTCTTTCAAGTAACTCTCTCAACCATGGCTGACTTAGTATCATTCTTAGAGTTTGTCTTACCTTAAAATATCATTTTTATTTCCTCTTGAATGAATTCAGATTATACCTATATCTAGGTGAACCATGATAATGTTTGGAAAATGTATTTTACCATGACTATTAAATCATACAACCTAGTTCTTTCCTCTTGAGTCCTTTTCCTCCATAAATTGACTTAAGGTACTTCTAGGAAGTACTTGGTTGTGTCATTTTTATTTGCAATTGAAACATACTATATTCTTTTCATATTCATTCCTACAATCTCTCCATGGATGTTCTTCATCTACTCTTCTCCTACAATCTCTAGCTTTATGCCCAAAAACATTGCATGAAAATAAAATTCCATGAAACTTACATGATAATATTCTTGCATTTGGCTGCCTAATGGTCTTCTTGTGTTCTTTTTTATCCTTCTTGGTCTCTAAAAATCCTTGACAAGATACATGGATTCATTCATCCTTAAATACCATTTTCCTTTCTTGTTCTAGTTCCTCTCTGAGGATCTTTAGATTTGCATTTAGTCTCTCACATTCTTCACTCTTGACTTGAATAGTTTCCTGACATATCTCATGCTCTACTTCACTAGAATGTTTGTGTTTTCTTTGTAAGCCATCAAGCTGGTTAGTAAATTTTTCCAACTCAATCTTTAGGGTCCTTAGTTCCTCTTCAAATTTAAGGCAAGCATTTTCTTTTTCTCTCAAATCCTTTGACATTTTCTCAAAAAATGAAGCCATCTCATTAAGTTCTTGACCATGATTAACTTCCTTGAGCTTGATTTATGTTCTTAACTCATTTATAAGATCTTGAACAATTTCATACTTCTTTTTCAACATTGATTCTGTTGATGAACCCATGCTTGTGTCTTCAGGATCACCTCCAAGATGTTGGGCTTAATTCGGGAGGACGGGGCTTTAATACCAATTGTTAGAAACTTGGACACTGAGAGGGGGTGAATCATTGTCTAATTAAAATTTTACAGATATTTTCACTTTCTCAACTTACTAAGAAGAGAAAATAAAACCATACACAAGAAAATAAAAAGAGACAATACATAGTTACACGGTATTTTAATGTGGGAAACCCAATATGGTAAAAAGCTGGGACTGAAATCAATAGCTAGGTTTGGGATAAAAATGTCTTGTATCGGTTAAATTGATTTCAAGATTGAGATTCAACTCAACCTAGAGCTCTGACTCCAAAAAGTTTGACCAAGTGGCCATTCAAGTATTTAACATGATTAAACCTATGTGGAAGCTTCAACTCCCAAGTTTGGTTCAACTACAATTGACCTTTAGTGAGCTTCAACTCATAGGAAGATAAAACTACCCAAAAGCTAAGATCTGGCTGATACTTAAACACAATTCTTGATCACACCTGAATTGTATTCTACAACTCGATGGTGACCTCCGAATGCTGCAAATCCACTGGGCATCGGATGTGCCACTAGTGACCTCCTCATCTACTCTTATCACTAGTGTCCCTACCCAAACCCTATAAGAATCCCATTTACATCTTTCACCACTCAAAAACACGATCAAAATTTAGTCTGATCTCTACATATCATATCAATGCAAACATCATCACCTCACTACCTCATCCTTTAGAATCCATGCAAACTCACTAACCCCCACATGAAATATTTTTTTCGCATCTTCCCTAATCAATCTACTACTACTTCTAAATCATCCCATACTTACATCCCCGGTGAACCTATTCGAAATAAATTTAACATCCATATCTATAAAAACAACAACACATGTAATCTTACATACCTACCTCTCAATAACATCCTATTTTCCAACCTATTCTATCAAAACCCTTCAATAATCTTCCCTCTTATCAACTACATCCTAAGACACCTACCTATCCACAACAATATCAATCTCATTCACAACCTCACCCATCCAAATCTTATATTCCACAAGCCATCCATCAAATTTTCATCCTTATACATCCAATGAGCCCATGCACACATTTCTAAATAGATCCGTGAACCTTGAAGCCACTACTTTAGGGTCTAAAACCACCTTCTCTTATGAAAAAATCTACAACAAGCCCATATATCCATCAATTCATGTAATACCTCATCTTCGACATTGGTAGTTATTCTCAACATTTTAAAATATTAATAGCAAGGAGGACCCATAACAACATCTCCATTCCTTTAGGCATGCATGTTACCCCATTTCCCATGACCAAGATCTTATGCTCAATAAACCATAATTTCTTTAAATTTAGACATTTTACAATCTATATTAAATACTAAAATCCAAACTTATATTAAATACTTTGAAATACAATCTATTTTACAAGCTTTTTTAAAAAAAAAAATTATTTAGATATTATTGGAATCCAAAAATGGTTTTTTGGAATTATATATCATGTATGAAGGATTTCCATTTTAGGGGTTTACATTTTATAGTAAGAATATGAAATACTTATTGGAATAATTAATAAATATATAACTTTGCAATGCATAAAAATACTTATATTTTCCATTCTCATACAATTTTTTTAAAATCTAGTATTGAACGTGCATGTCCATTCTCATACAAACAAACATTTTTATCATATTTTGAATGGGCATATGCCCATTCTCATAAAAAAATTTAATCTCGTATTGAATCAACATATGCCCATTCTTATAGCTCATTCTTATATAAGAATCATTGAATAAAAATAGAGGTAGTATTTAATTTGTATTAAAATGGACATTTTCCCATTCTCACATCATTTATAGTGATATTAAAATGAGTAAGTTCAATATTTGATTCAATGAGTTAGAATGGTTAGAATATGCATATGGCCATTTTCATACAAACAAAGAGTTGTATTATTGTGATGAGAATTGTCATATGCCATTTCTCATACAAAAAAAAAGAGTTTTATCATTGTGATGAGATCGGGCGTATGCCCATTCTCATAAACTCAATATAGAAAGAAAGAAAAATTTGGATGTGATTTATTTTAACTATGGGGTCATGCACATTTGCATGTTGTATATTTTACATATTTTGATCATATATATTTGTGTCTAATATTGCTTCTAATTTATGATATCAATAAAATTGAAAAATGTTTAATTATAACATGGATTTTATTTGCATAGAATGAAGATAATTAATGTGTTGTTATGAGATGAATACAACATAAAATGATTTTAATAAATGAATTGTTAAGAGATAGTCTACAAAAATAAATCAATATTAATTTATTGTTATGAGATAGACTAAAAAAACCAATTGATTTATATTTATTAATCAACAGAATAGTAACAAGTAAAATCAATCAATCTCATTAATTGTTTTTTAAACGTTTCCAAAGATTGACATAAATTTGTGTGTGGACCCACATGATTTAATCATGTACATAAGTGTGAAAATTTTCTATCGAAGAATGCATTGTGCCATCAAATTTCTACCCCAAAACCAATAACTTCTTTCCATGGAAAGCGAGATCCGAAAAACCAACCAATAACAAAATTATTTTTTTACTAAATTAAATCATAGATTAGATTATCTTATTCTATTGATAATTACTTTCTTTTTTATAGACCTATCAAAGCTAGTTTTGAGAATTAAATGGTAAACTATAAATAATATCCTAAATTATTATTATATACTAATCACATCGTTTGGATGAAATGTGAAGAAGAACTAATTTTTTTAATAAACACATTTTGAGAATTACATACTAATAACCATCAATAACATCTTATTAAAGAGTATATAATAATCACTTCAAATGGAAAGTGGGAAAAAGAAATACAAAAATGTAATAAATATAATTTTATTTATTGATTTGTTCCTTTGTTGTTTGAAATAGAGAACATCCCATTAAGATGTCTCTTACATCATCTATGCAACCCCTACCAAGGCTAGTTAGTAAACAACGATGACATAAGCCACTTTTTTTTTTTTTTTTTTAAAGTATTTTTACGAAACCTTTGGAGACACCAAAAAAATCATGAGAATCTCTTTTGTTGATTAAATTAATTACAAGCATAGTTTCATATCGTATGGAAATTATGTTGTTTCCAAATTTTTAATAAATTTGTCTCCCTCTTTTTCGTAATGCTCCATACCACAACAAAACAAAGGATGCATGTCCACTTTAACTCTATGTGATTTATTTGCTAGTTTTTCTACATTGGCATATGTATCCAACATTGACTATAATGCTATTCAATGAAACTCTTTGGATACAAAAGTTATAAATTAGAAATACACATTTGTAATAAGATGAGTTTTTGTTCAATTAAAATGTATTTTCCTTTTAGAAGTATGCTTTTGAACTAACAATCCTTCTAATTCAAAAAAAAACAAATGTTTCTTTGGAGGCACTACAAAAAATAAAATTAAACTTCATTATTAACTTGTATATATTTCAAATACGATAATAATATTTCACAAAATATTTTACCTTTTTCTTTACATATATTTGTTGGTTTCTTTGGAGGCACTGCAAAAAATTATATTAAACTTCATTATTAACTTTTATGTATTTCAAATACAATAATAATATTTCACAAAATATTTTTACCTATTTCTTTACATATATTTGTTGGTTGTAGATTTTCTAGATTTTCTCTAGCTATATCTCCACATAAAAATTGAAATTAGGATATATTTATCAAATTGATTCCAAATAATATTGAAAAGTAAAAAGGATTAATATTTTTACCTATTTCTTTACATATATTTTTGGATTTTCTCCAGTTGTATCTACACATAAAAATTGAAATTAGGATATATTTATCAAATCGATTACAACTAATATTGACAAGTAAATATAATTATTATAAGTTTTAAATAATACTTAATAAATGTTCAGTGATCTAACCGCCATAATTGGCATTGAAGAGTTTGGTGTAGCTTCAGAAGTCACCATTGGTTGCAGTTTTTGTGTGTTTTTTTGACAAATTCTTATTGGATGTACGACATCATGCTTTTGTCAAGAATAATTTCTTCCTCAATGGATTAACCTTGTGGATTATTCTTTTTCTCCACTCATAATAATTTTTAAGGGCTCAATGATTGTTGCTAATGTACATACATACTTAGAATATAAAGTACAAATTATAAATAATGGATTGTTGTCTATTCTCACTTAATAAATTTAATACATGTTCAATCTTTTAATCACTGGGTTGATACATGTTCCATTTGTAATACTGTTCAATCTTGTATTCACTTGGTAGATACTTGTTCTCATTTAGGAATCATAGAAGAAGAATATAATGTTGCATAAATTTGTTTATTTGTATGAGAGATATGTTACATAATCTGGTTGTCTAATGTAAAGCCTAAATCACTTGCAATCTATCACCAAGGTTAGAATGATCCAAGACTTCAAAGACTACCTTTTACTTGGCCAATAAATACTTTTCTCTAGGTCTCCACTCTTCAAAACTTACAATTTTTGCCTTATGAAATTCTCTTTAATTATTCATAATTGTCTTATATTGGTTTGGACTATCTGGCAGAGCCAAGTGTTACATTTCATACCCTCGGACGAGAGGATCAAGCCTTATGTAGTTTTCCTTATTTAGAAGGCAGAAGGGCCTTGTGATGGTGAAATCACAACACCCCTTAATGATTTGATTTGAGATGGGGCATTCGGTTTGATTTCATAACATGGAGCTATCCTGAGTGTGGGACATTGTGAAATGAGATAGCTATCTAGAGAAGGTCAGTTCGCTTTTGCTAACCTACCTGCCGCTAACTACTCATAATGTAGGTAAAACACTAACTAATCCTAATATAATGTTTCCAAGAGGAAAAAGAGAAAGATACATGGAATGAAAACCTACACTAGGAGTAGTGATACGCAAGAAAGGAGAGTTGATCACTTCCCCAACCTGTAACAATGATGAATAAATGAATCTAGAAAGGGTGGTATTGCACCACAAACTAGATCACACCCAACACATCATTCTTGAAATGAGAACAACACACCAATTCTCAGTAACAAACAAGGATATACACAACCATCTGTTTGCAATGAGAGGCAAGACAAAATAGTAAAATCATGTAGAGGTCAAAACAATCAACACAAAACACAATTTTATTACTCCTTAAGATTTACATAGTACATTGCATGTAGAGGAAGGCATGAAGCCATTACAGAGTTTGGAGGAAGGCTTAAAGCCCCAAAGAATAGGGGTTACATGGGAGAGAAAATGATCAACCCTTTGCACATGCAAACCCCTTACATTTTATAGAGGAATAAAATGAAGAAAAGAGAGGGGAAGAAAATCCAAAAATGTACCCCAATCTCCTACAAAATCCATCATTTTCCTTACAGGAGTGATGGGAAAATCTTCCAAGCCCATACTCCATTGTACCTTTCTTGTTGGGGAAGAAAGGAAGCCCATACCTCATCATTTTGGTAGGTGAGAAATATGGAACCATTCCTCTAAAATGGAGACTATACTTCCACATTTTGAAATATTTAACTTTATTAAAATTAAGTCCAATTATATTTTTGTAGAGGACACTAAGATCTTTCCAAAAGTTTGATTTTGTACAATTATGAACTCTCGGTCAAAATTTATGGCCATATGAAGATGAGGGTGCCATACCACAATAAATAAGGTGGTTGATCTACTTTTCGGACTCGACCCTCGATCGCACCACCCTCGAAATCCAAAATTTTAAACATTTAGGATTCAAAAGAATGATTAATTTGACTTTGGAGATAGTGCGTCCTTTGTTCATCCCACAAGCTAGCTCGAGAGTTCCAAAATGTTGAAACCTCAAAGTCTGAAATTCAAAATTCGAGTTTCAAACCTTTCTAATTTTAGGTTTTGAGAGTTTTGGTTTTAGGGTTCTTTTTATCCATTTGGGTGACACATTTCTTGAAATCCCAATAGCTCAAAGTTCAAATTTCAGACTTCGGGTTTCGACTTTTCTCCTCCTCACGTGGCACTATTCATCACTCCATCGTGTTGCTAACCTCAAACTCTCAAATTTTAGAAGTCTAAATTTCAAAATTTGGACTTGATGTCTGAAAAAACTTTTGAGCTTTTCGATGAAGAATTTTGGCCGGACAAGTCCGAAAGCTCGCCACTTCAACTTGCTCGGCTCAAGCACTGAAATTGTAGCTCCCATGGCTGAATCAATCCTTCTATTTTATTTTTGCAAAGTCATGTTTATCCAATTTCTCCGAGGGAAAAATTACATAACAAGCCTTTCCTATGAATTCTAATATACTTTATAGAGGTATTCAAATGATTAAGTTCAATATTATACTAAATGTGTGGATGTCTATTCTTCTATAGTAATCATTGAGGAAGAATATATTATTGATATATGATAATGGAAATATTCCCATTTAATAAATGAAATATTGAACATAATCATTTTAAAAACTCTATAATGGAAGTGGTTAAAAAATTGTGGTGATCTTATCCACATAACGGTGGAAATTTATTGGAAATTAATGTTTTCAAAGGCGGTAAGAATTCTTGGGAATGGTAAGCTTCACCATGATGCTATTACAAGTAATCTATTTGTTTGATTATAAACACCAATACATTCACATGCATGATGGTTTCTAAATCTACCCATGATTCAAAATATCATCTGGTTTCCTTTCCCTTTCAGGATGGACAATTGCCCATTGTAAAAATGTATACTTTTAACTCTTCATGTCAATCCCATTCTCAATAAAAATAATAGTGATAAAATTTACTTTGTCTTACAATGACAAGTTGTGCATTCTCACAACCTTATCTTGTTTAAAATTTTGTCTCGAGAATGGGCATATGCCCATTGTAAACATTCAACTACAAGCAATACTAAACTTAATCATTTTAATACCTCTAAATATTTTGAAACATATTTAATTTTTTCCCTATTCATCTTCTATGATATCTATATGAGAATGGGAATATACCCAAACAATATTGAACTTAATCATTTTACGAAATCTATAAAAAATGATGAGAATGGAGAAATTTCAACTCTTTTCTTCAAATTAAACTTCTAACTTTTGTTTAGATATATTTTATAATATGAAAATAAATTTTAGGAGTAAAATATATGAAGGATGTACATCTTAATATTAGAAAAATTAAACATTGTTAAGAATTAACATATACATAATGACTATAATAAAAAGAACACAAAAATCGTAGAGGTTATTCACTGGAAGCATACTTAGACATTTATAATATTGTTTGAGCATGATCTCTTGCTTGTTATTATCCACCATAAAGATAAGTGAGGACTTATTTGTATTATATGTTTCCTTTAATGCATTTTTCCCACCATATAATATTAATATAGGGGACACATTAGAGTTGCATCTCTCAATCATGTGCTCCAAAAATGCAATCGATCTCGATCATTTGAAAGGATGTTCAAGGATGAAAAATCAAATTTAATTTGGTTTGATAATATCCAAGGGCTCTGAATGTTTCCAATCTAGATCCACTATCACATCTTCCACCTCCATACCAATTGAATTATAAACACCATATATGGAAAAAATCACGGACATCCCTTGAAATGCATGTTTTGCATTCAAAATTCATATAAATTTAAAATTGTATCATATTGGCTGGACTATCCTTGGAATAGCCAAGTTATGCAATACATAACCTCTAGAAGGATCAAGCCTTATGTAGTTCTCATCATATATTAAAGACCGGTGTTTATCAAGGAAGTAATAGAGGTAAAGCATTTTGTAATGAAGACGAAGTGAAGCATCGAGGTAGTAATATAAGTGAAACATTTCATCCCGATTATGTGATTCATATACAAAAATGTTCTTGCATTACGAACATCAACATGAATCACATATTTAGAATTAAACAATAAACTTCCATTGTGACTACTAGTTGAATATTCTTTGTTTAAGAAATTATTAGGTACTCATGTTTTCCTCCGCCACATCTTGAAAGCAAAAATGGGAAATCATTCAATAAATAGCTCAATGCAAATCTCAAGTTTTTGTTTATAATTATATTATTCTGGTTGAAGTAATAGATTCAAGAATAGTAAATGTTTAAAATGGGAATATTATGCTCTAGATATCCTCGAGAGGATCAAGCCTTATGTAATTTTCATCACACACACACACACACACACACACACTTTATTCTAACATGGGAGCGAATGGGAAGTTTTGCATGTTTAGGGTTGGGCACAAGTCCATTAGCATACAAAAACATTGTTTATTTTGAAGTAAGTATTAATTGTATTATACTTGCTGGAATTTGTCCCTAGCAAATCTAAGTGCTACACAACATACCCTCGAGAGGGATCAAGCCTTATGTAGTTATCATCTCAATACATATATATATATCCATTCTCGGGTAGTTTATTTTATATAATTGTTAGAAGTAGAATAAAGATAAATTTAAGGTTAACTTGGGAAGTTACCATTTGCATGTATGCTTTTTTATATAACTAAGAAAGAAGAATAGAGATAAATGTAAGCTAAGTTTAACATGGGAAGTTACCATTATGATGGATTTTTTTATATAACTAATAGAATAAGAATAAAGGTAAATTTAAGTTAAGTTTAACATGGGAAGTTACCATTCTCGTGTACTTTTTTTATATAACTAAGAGAAGAAGAATAGAGATAAATTTAAGTTTAATATGGGAAGCTAAATTTTTAGAATGATAATCTGTGCATTGTGATAGCCTTTAAAGAAGTTATAACTTTTTTTTGTAATTATTAATAAATATTTGTTAGATAAAATTTACTTTGAACATTGCTTTATTTGATTAAAAATGCAAATAACCTAAAACATGGCTATGATATTAATGGAATTTAATTCACACCACTACGTAAAACATTTCTATGATATTATGCCCATTCAAAAAATCTGAAATAAATTCTAATTCTATTAAACAAATTATTTGAACTCAATCAAACTAAATTTTAATTCTATTAAACAAACTTATTTGAACTTAATCATCTTGTATATTATCTCATGAGCTTAGTAATTTTCCATTTTCCATACATATCCTTGAAATGGATCAATCCTTGTGTAGTTCAATTATTTTGTTTATAATTGTTACTATCGTTTTGCATTTGGACTAACCTTGGTGGAGACAAGTGCTTGGAACCACCAAGTGTTTCACTACATACCATCGAGAGGATCAATCCTTATGTAGTTCTACTATTTAGTTTTAGAATGAGTGGGAAATATTGAACTCAAACATTTTGGCTGGACTAAGAATTGCGTCTTTTGTGTATAATTGTCTCATTTTTGTTGCTTTATTGTTTATTTTTAGAATCAGCAGAAGCCCATTCATAGATACATATAATTAAAATACATCAAGTTTACCACCATGACATCCGACCATACTCATATTATGTAGTTATATTATTTTTTTTAGAATGGACAAATGCCCATTCTCATTTTCATATAGAAATCATTAAAATATATTGTCTCTAATATTGTATATATTTAACACTATTTATTTATTAATCAAAGGTAATTGTTTTAAAACATGTCTTGAATGCTAGTTGGAGGGAATTATTAACCACTGTTTATTTATTAATTAAAGGTAATTGTCTTAAAGCATTTCTTTGACCCCTCATTAGAGGAAAGTGAGATCATGTTTTTGCATGTAAGTCACGTGGAACCATGTACGTATTGTGATTAATCCATGCAACTATGAGGCTGAGAATGGTCAAAAATATTTTTAGTTTAATACCATTGTTCATCATGGTTAGATAATAGTAAAAAAGTTTAAAAAAATATCTTGATGGAGAATCGTGTCCATCTAGGCCTTTTATCATTGGTGAATCATGTCTATGTTGCCTTGATGTCGTATGTGTCTATTTCTATGGATGGATGATTTACCAATCATGTAAGGGAAAGTTACACATGGTTCATCCTTTGGGATTAAATTTTCTCTCCCATTACTATGATCTAACCAACATAAATTACTATGATCTAACCTTGCTCATATATTAAGAATCATATAATAATAGAGATAAAATGTAAATTTTAGATATATATATATATATATATATTTCTTCCCATTCTCATATAATAATTATAGAAGATAGAATGGGAAGTTGTGCATTGTGATAATAACATTTTTTGTTTTGTAAATATTAATAATTGTATTATACTAGCTAGACTATCCATGGCAGAGCCAAGTGTTGCACTACATACCCTTGAGAGGGATCAAGCCTTATGTAGTTATCAGTTCTCATCTTAATATATATATATATATATATATATATATATATATATATATATATATATATATATATATATATATATATATATATATATATATCCATTCACATTTAGCAAACATAAAAGAATAATAGATATTTTGAATGGGCATATGACCATTTTCATATATTTTGAATAGCGAGGGCTCAATTCCTATCCACCAAAGGTTCCACCAAAGAATGATGGACCAACAAGCTTTCACATGAGGGTTGAAAAATAGGGACAAAGTGTTGAGATTACAATGCTCAAGTTCTTCATCCAAACCAACCCTATGAGAGGGAAAGATAAAAAATAGAAATCATGGAAACTTCAAATTTTTTACGGCTAGCCATAAGTAGATTCGAAACAAATTGATATGGAAAGAGGACCATATTAATTTGGACTATCCTTCGTGAAGCCAAGTTCTCCATTACATATCCCTAAGAGGGATCAAGCATTACGTAGTTCACCTTATGCTTAATTTAAATGTAGAGGAGTTTTTGGGTGAAGCCTCTATCTCTAATTATTTATTATTCTTTCACTTTGGCATCTCTCTATTTTCATGAAGAAAATCAATGAAATTTTTGAGAAACACCAATGAATTTTCTAACTCTTCTCATGAAGAATATCATCTAGTTTTCCTTCCATTGAAAAATTGGGGAGTGGACCATTGTAAAACAAAGTAATCTTCATCTTCATGTCAAGCCCATTTGAGTGGGAAGATGCCCATTCTCGTATAGGAAACGTAGAAGAACAGACTGAAAAGAAGAATAGATGTTTAGAATGGGCATATGCCCATTCTCAAATAATAATCATAGAAGAATTGTGAGCATTTTTTATCTCATATAAAACATAGAACAACAGATGGAAGATGAATAGATGTTTAGAAGAGACATATGGAAGATAAATTTAACTTTTTTTTAGAATGGGCAGATTTCCATTTAACATAAAGAAATATTGACATAAGAATGACTTGTAGAAAAATAATTTAGTTTTTCACTTTGAAGAAAAAATTTACTTCTTTTTTAAATTGAAGATAAGTTTCAGAGATACTTCTAACTCTTCTTTATTGATTTATTATGAGATGAAGAATATCATCTAGCTTTCTTTCTCTTGTATTCTAATCTGGGTATAAAGATAATGCCATATTTTTGATCTTTTGTATTTTTTATATGTGTTTTAAGAATATCACTTCAATATTTTGTAAGACTTGCATAGTTGTTATCCTTCATAGTTTTAAAAGGATGCATCTAAATATGAAGGTTGCTTACATGTTTGAGTCTTAACAAGATCATTACCTTGTAAAAAAATGTATATGATTATAAGAAATTCACTTCCAATCCTTCATGCAATGACGAGGAGATAACTATTTTGTTATTACTAATGCAAAGTAAAGTGTGGGGTTACCACATAGGAACCGTTTCTTATTTTTTTGAGCTAGGTGGCCTGGGTGCGTAGGCACTGGGTTGGTGGGTGAGTTGCGATAGCCGAGATGACCCACCCATTTCGGTGGGAAAGCTCATATGTCAAAATAAGCAATATTGAAATTAATCATTGTCATATAGGAATTAAAATGAATAATTTCAATGTTGTATCTAATGAGCAAATGCTGTTCTCAAAATTGGAATCATAAAGAGGAATAAAGATAAAATCTAGCTTGTTTTATAATGGATATTTTCCTATTCTCACAACTTTCATAGAGTTATTGAAAATAATAACTTCAATATTACTTGTTTTACAATGATTAGAATTGGCATACACCCATGCTCATACAAACAAAAATTTTAATGTTTCATTAAATGGTTAGGTATCCATTTATATAGAGGTATTAAAATGTTTAAGTTCAATATTGCTTGTATTAGAATGTCTAGAAGGATCTTATACCCATTTACATACAAACAAGAATTTATTTCTTGTATTGAATGGGTAGATGCTCATTTTTGTATAGGAATCATATATTAAGAATATACATAAAATTTAATTTTTTTTAGAATGGGAAGTTGCCCATTTTTCATATAGTAATATAAGAAAAATAGATGAAATTTACTTTATTTTTTCTTTCTTAACATGGCATAGTGAGACCATTAATTTGCAAATAAATTGTTTTCCATCGTTTATTTATTAATTGAAGGTACTTTTTGTTAAACACATCTTTGATTTCCTGTTAGAGGGAAATTGGTGAAATTAATGACAATTAATTCACACTACTACTGTGGCACTATAGAGATTGACATCATTTATTATTTTCAATGATGGTAGAGGTATTGGGAATTGCAAGGTTCACCGTGGGTTGGTGAATCTATATCTTTCTTGTTCATCCTTTCCACTTTATTTTTCATCGATTTCACTTTTTTCACCTTCCGCTTTGGGCTAAGCGTATTTCATAAAAATACATGTGTGTTTGAGTGTGGAGATGATTCTCATGCATTGAATGATTTAACATGTTTAATGAAAAATTTTAAGGGTCCCTCCTAAAAAGCCTTAGAAAATATTTGGTGAATCTAGGAAAATTAGCTTTCACACGAATGGTGAATATCAAGACATCACAAAATCACTATTAAATGCTACAAGACAATAGCTTTTTTATATGCTATCGGTCAGTAGCATATTTTTATTCTACCGAATGATATCATATAGTACATGTTACTGTTAGTACAATAAAAATTGCTATTGGATGACAACACTATTTTCTTTGCAGACGAAATCATAACTATATGTTTTCTATCGGTAGCATAAAAAAAAATGTTGTTGATGCGGTAGCATAAAAATATGCTACCGAATGACTATATTTAGGTGAATTTTGTGAATTTATATTTTGTGGGAATGATGAATTGACCCCTATAATTAACTTTTACCCAGAAAATTTTGGTGAACTAGTCCTAGCTTATACCCTAAATATTCGCCAATTTCAAATTTCAAAATAGGAATATTTGTGAATTATCGAATATTAAGCACTAATTTTTTTCACAATGCACAACTTCCCATTCTAAAAACGTACCTTCCATATAGACTGCTTTATCTGTGAAGCATAATATTTGATGAATATTTCAAAGATATTGTTTTTCTCTCCACTAAATTTTTGTTGACCCATTCCGCTTTGGGCTCCTCTATTTCGTAAGACTGTTTCATGTTATGAAGCACAAGGTTTGAAGAAATTTTAGGCATGGATTATTCTAAATCTTCTCTATTGAGTTATTATAAGATGAAGAATATTATTTGGTTTTCTTTCGATATTTTATGTTAGGTTTAAAGATAATTCCCTATTTGTGATCTAGGTATTAATAATATCACTTCAATGTTTCATCGGACATGTGAAGTTGTTAACCAGATAATCATAGTTGCTAATATGGGGATTTACCTCTCTTTTAAATTAAAGATAAGTTTTAGAGATACTTTTAACTCTTCTTTGTTGTATTCTAAGTTTAAGGTATAAAGATAAATTACAATGCCTTATTTTAGATCTTTTTTATGTTTGATATGGGTATTAAGAATATCAATTAAATATTTTATAAGACTTCCATACTTGTTATCCTCCATAATTATAAAAGGATGCATCTAAATATGATCATTTCTTGCATGTTTGAGTCTCAACAAGATCACTCCCTTCAAAAATGTATGGTGTCGGTGCCCAATGTACCTCTTGTCTAATCCCATCCAAACTACTATGTATATCTAATATATCCACTTCAAATACTTCATGCTAAGATCGGGAGTTATCTATTATGTTTTTACCAAATTAAATATTGGACTTACCACCGGGAGGCATTGCTTGGTTGCCAAATTGGGTCTTTGGGTTGATCGAAAAATAAATGATAATTCTATAATTATTCTTTAAATCGATAAAATGATTTTTTTGTTCATAATCATTGTTGATCAAGGTTAGACAATACTAATAAAAGTAAATCATTTTATCCCGATGGTGAATCATTTACTGACTTGGCCTTGCATCAATTGTGAACCATGTCACATATGCTAGCCTTGATATTATCTACGTCTCTTTGCATTATTGAATGATTTCCCAAATATGCAAGACCAAGATACACATGCTTTATCCTTTGAGATTAAATTTTGAACTTCCATTACTTTGATCAAACTTTACTCAACAAAAGTCTTCCATTGTATATAGTAGTGATGTATTAGAATGTTTATATCCCTTGTTGAAAATAGTTGTTCAAAGCAAGGTTAGATCATAGTAATATAAGTGCATCATTTAATCTTGACTCATAAAGGTTAGATAATAACATCGTATATTTTTCAAAATGTCAATAGGTCTATTGAATATTATTATCATATTGGATGGAATAACAAGATGTGGCCTCTAAACTACAGAAAATAAAGTTTTATTTCTGTTATTTGAATGGGAAAGTGGAGAGATAAATTTTACTTCTTTTTTAGAATGGGGATATGAAAATGTTTGGTTTCCCAATTCAATACAAGACAAAAGGTTTTTAATATGAGAATTGGCATATGCCCATTCTAAACGTTCAATATGCCCATTCTAAACATTCAAATGAAAGAAATTTTTTTAAAAATGTTTTCATACCTCTATAAAGGTTATGAGAAGGCTGTGAGAATGGGAAACTTCCAATTCAATACAAGATATAATTGTTTGTTTATATGAGAATTGACATATGCCCATTCTAAGCATTCAATGCAAGCAATGTTTTAAAAATGTTATTTTTGTATTATTTATTTTTCAAGTATTTTAATAAATCTAAAAAATATACATTGGTCTAAACATTAGGATATTAAAACATAAAGCATGGTTGGTAATTTTTTTATAAAAATATACGTCTCATGTTATGTTTCATGTCACTCCATATTTTTAAATAGGATTTTGTAAAATGACGGGGAATTGATCACATCGCGACACTTGTAAACAATTGTATCATTTTGGGTAGACTAACCACTGATAAAGACAAGTTGGTATTTCGATAAGTGATGCACTACATACCCTCAAAGGGATCCATAATTATTTAGTTCTATTTTTTTTTTTTTTTTTTAAAGGGAATCTTCGTTACACTTAAGTGTTACACTACATACCCTTGTAGGATGCCCATTCTTGTATTATGTAGTTCTATTAATTTGATTTAGAAATGGAAGATGCCCATTCTCTGCCCATTTTCATATAGGATAAATTAACATATATTGTTTAATACCATGACATATCAAGACCAACATGCAAATATATTGTTTACCACCGTGTATTTATTAATTAAAGGTAATTGTTTTACAACACGTCTTGAACCACTTGTAATAATGTGAATAGGCTTTAGACCATTCTCTAGGCATTCTAACATTTTGTTTTGGCCATATTTTTGGTCAGTTGTATTGGACTATTTAGAAATATGGGCATTTGTCCATCCTTAAATAAACAAACATATATTTTTAGGTTTTTCCCCATTTTGCATCGAAGGAGAACCATTGCAATTGTGGAGGACCATATTAAAAGAAGCATAGTGTAAAAACATTTTGTGACCTTTATAGAGTTAATAATTGTATCATATTGGCTAGACTATCCTTGGTGGAGCCTAGTGTTGCATTGCATACCATTAAAGGGGATCAAGCCTCTATCTCTAATTGTTGTTTATTCTTTCACTTTTGGGATCTCTCTCTTTTCATGAAGAATATCAAGGAAATTTATGAGAAACAACATTTAATATTTCTAACTTTTTGATTGTGAAGAATAACCACTTTTTTTGTTCAAAATAAAAATGGGGCACAACTTGACTTCATCTTCATGTCATGCCCATTCAAGTAGACAAATGCCCATATGTAGTTCGTCTTATGCCTATTTTTCTCTGTGATTCCTATATTAGAATGGGTATACTCCCATTATCAATGGGCATATGCTCATGTTCTAAACATTCTAATACAAGAAATGTTGAACTAAAATGTCATATGCTCATTCTATATGTTGAACTTCTGATTCAATAAAAGATAAAAGGTTTTTTTATTTGAGAATTTTCATATGCTCATTCTAAAAGTTCAATATGCCCATTCTAATCATTCAAATGAAAGCAATTATTTAGAAATGTTTTCATAACTCTATAAAGGATGTCAAAAGGATGTGAGAATGGGAAAATTCTAATTCAATATAAGACATAATTGTTTGTTTACATGAGAATCAACATATGCCCATTCTAAGCATTCAAACATGAGCAATGTCTTAAAATTATTTTTGTATTATTTATTTTTCACTATTCTAATACTTCTCAAAAATATTTTAATGGGTCTAAACACTAGGATGATAAAACATTAAAGCATGGCGGTAACTTTTTTATCACAATATGGGTGTCATGCTATGTTTCATGTCACTCCATATTTTTAAATAGGCTTTTCGACTATGACTTTAATTGGTCGCATTTTGATGCTTGTAAACAATTATATAATTTTATCTAGACTAACCTTGGGAGAGACAAGTTTTGATTCCAATAAGTGTAACACTACATACCCTTGGGGGATCAAGCCTTATTTAGTTCTATTATTTTGTTTTAGAAAGGGCATCTTGGCTTCACCAAGTGTTACTCTACATACCCTTGAGCGATTCCCATTCACGTTTTATGTAGTTCTATTAATTTTTTTCAGAAATGGTAGATTCCCATTAATCTCATATAGGAGTAATTAACATATATTGTTTAAGACCATGACATATCGAGACCAACATGCAAATATATTGTTTAGCACCATGTATTTATTAATTAAAGGTAATTATTTTAAAACAAGACTTGGACCACTCATAATAATGAGAATAGGAATTAGGCCATTCTCTAGACATTCTAATATTTTGTTTTGGCCATTTTTTGGTCATCTATTTTAGACTATTCGAAATATGGAAATTTTTCCATCCTCGAACAAAAAAACATTTATTGTTGATTTTTTCCCCATTTTACATCGAAGGAGGACCACTTTGCTTGATTGAAGGAGGACCATATTAGAATAAGAATAGTATAAAAATATTCTAACAACCTTTATAGAGTTAATACCTATATGATATTTGCTAGACTATCCATGGCGAGCCTAGTGCTACACTGCATACCCTTAAAGGGTGATCAAGCCTCTATCTCTAATTGTTGTTTAATATTTCAATTTTGGGCTCTCTTTCTTTTCATGAAAATATCACAAAAATTTCTAAGAAACAAAAATGAATATTTCTAACTCTTCTTAATGTGAAGAATAGCATTCAAATTTCCTTCGATTACAAAATGGGGAACCACCCACTTCATCTTCATGTCATGTCCATTCGAGTAGATAGATTCCCATATGTGGTTCGCCTTATGCCTATTTTTCTCTGTGATTCCTATATTAGAATGGGCATATGCCCATTATAAATGGGTATATGCTCATGTTCTAAACATTCTAATATTTGAAATAAAATGTCATATGCTCATTCTAAACATTCTAATACTTGCAATATTGAACTTAGTTTGTTTATTACTTCTATATTACTCATAGCTAGTCCACAATGCAAGATGCTAGTGGAGAGATAAAATTTATTTACTCTATCTTTATTTAAGAATGGGCGTTGTCGGTTCTCTCATACAAACAAGAAGACATTTTTCTAATTTTATCTTGCATACAATGAAATTTTCTAATATGTATAATAGAATAAATTGATACAAATTGAATGGGAAGATGCCCATTCAATTATAATATGAGTAATAGAAGAAAATTATTGTCATTTTAGCACTTTTGTAGACTTAATCATATCTAACTCTATAATGCAAGATGTTGGTGGAGAGATAAAATAAAATGAACCTCACTTTGCATCACGTTTCCATTCACTCGAAGAGGGGGCACATGGCTGCTACCATCCATCTTGCATTCTATTTCATTTGTCCACAACATCTTTGTATATTATGGTCACTTTTATTCTTTATTACTTGTGTTGGTTCATGGTCACTTTATTACACATGCTAGTTAGCTCACGTGTATGTCGTTTATCTATATTATCCACACATGCACGATCACATCTTTATCTAGTAGTGATCACGAGATACAAGTCTCTTAGACGTAACATGGATGCTCTTCGCTAGGTTATGGAGCCTATTTTCATGTATGAAAGTGTTGAAAACTATACACTAAGAGTATTGTACACTTTCCAAACTTTTCTCACTGGGGTTCGGGGGCGCAACCCTCGAGAAATTTTTTTGGCCTTAAAACGTGCACGATATACTCTGGGAAATGTGATTTTCTTATATGGGTAGGATTTTGACCCATAGGTTTATAGGATGGTTTTTTCCCATGGTTTTGATACCCATGGTTTTCTAAAACTGCTTAAGCAATTGTCTACTTATATGATTCCATACATATGGTAGGATTATGTAACATTGCAGATGTGTTTTGAATTTGGGTGTGAATCTGTAGAGTTTGTTGAGCATAGCTCCCAAACGGATCACAGGTATTGTATTGAGAGAGAGCGGTGGCTTGTAATAAAATATGAGCAAGTGATTCTTGGTGGACATAGCCCAAATTGGGTGAACCACGTTAAATAATGTCTCTTTGTGTTGTGTTATTTTATTCTGCACTTTTATTTGAGATCTAGAATATTTTATGCATATTAGCTTCTCTATTGCGATTCTATGAGAGATTATTACGCATATTTTATCCCTTATTTCCTAACATCTCCTTCTTCCTTTCCTACACCTTTCATTCCTTTGGGGGCATCCATACATTTATCTCTAATAGTTTTTATTGTTTCATTTTGTAAGTTTAGAAATTTACATCCCTTGGTTATACACGCTTTTGTCATAATAGATATTTTTCTAACTCATTATGAGTTCTTCATGTGTTCCATTTGTAATGTAGGGATATTTGTTTCCATACTTGTTTGTTACATTTATCTGTTATTATTTACTATAGTTTGCATGCCTTTCCATTTGTTTAGTGTGCACACTTGTATATTGTTTACGACCATGATGGCCTTGCATGTCTTGTGACATTGCGAGTGATGTCCCATATTTGTAACCTATTTTTACGTCTTACGTTGTCTTAGTTTGTGTTTGCTATATTTCTTGGAAGCTTTTACATTGTTTGCATAACTTACACATTGTTTTCTTTATGCATGCATGTTTTTTCACATTTTCTTTGACTAGTCTTCTTATTTATGTGTGCCTTGGTTTTTACCAAGAACTTTCCAAGGTTACTAAATACATACGGTTGGTCCTCTTTTGGGGTCACATTCTCCTATTTGCGATGTCACATGCGCCCCCAAAGAGGGGGGCATCATTTAGGGTTTTTACATACTAACATAGAGATTATACATTTATTCGGTTCGGATTATATACGGTGAGTGGGTTCAAACCAGTCTACGAACCCCATATACAACATTTTTATAGGACATGGTGCCCTTAGCACACTAGAAAATAGGTATAGGCTTAGAGACTATAGTAGGTGTGCCTCTCTACGAGATCTCTAAACACACATTCAAGGAAGCGAGTTAAAGGTTAGAGGACACATAACATTTCCTCCTATACTTCTTGACCTATGGCCCGAGATCACCTAAAACAATCTCTGTCAGGGATATCCTTCTACACTCTCTTTCTCGACATGGATCAGTGCACATGTTCTATCTACATTTTCCATTTACACTTTTTCATTTTCACACTTTACAATTACATACTTTTACATACGTCTTTTACATTGCATTTTTACACATACATACATACATACATATTTGTGAGTTGATCAATTTCTCCTTGTAGGTCCGGTCATATGAGAAATAAGAAGTCAAATAGGGAAACAAAAACAACATTCCGCAACATCACACTCTTCTCTAACCATGCGATTACATCACACCGTAACATATACACATGTATTCCACCCTAGGTTCACTCTCATCACACTGTTACTTTGCACATTTTTCATCTTTAGTTTCCATGCTCCTTAATCTTGTTTTCATTCCACGTTTTTCTATTCCTTTGGCACATCTTCTCCATCACTATACATTGACATCAATTGTGCATCTCTATATTCCGCTCACCAACATAAAATGAGGCCAAAATGCGAGAACAAAATCATGCACTTTAGACATTATTTATCTTGGTCTCATACTACTATTTAGAAGGTTCTTGAGTGAAGAAAGTACTAATTAACCCCTGTCTTTTGGCCATCTTGTTTTATTTTATTTTTTCATTTTTGACCTCTTTCATCCATATTTCTAATCAACTTCTTTCATCCGCGTCATTTTAGCCTCGATTGTGGTGCCTATGGGTGTCCTTGTCCCACCAAGGGTGGCCCGATCCTTTTAGATCTTTCCCACCACTTTTTGGTCTCTTTCTAGTTGTTTCTTCTAATTATTTTTTGTTGGTCAACCATTTCAGGGTTAATTATGAAATTACACCAAGAGAACCCTATAAATACAAAGTTATGAGACCATAATGAGGTACCTAACATCACTTACTACTATCACTCATCTAGAGTTTCATCTATCTATTACATTTGGAGATTACTTGCATCAACATATCCCCATTATTAAGGTATAAGGCTATGACATCTGCATTACACTTCATAGGGGGAGGGATTCTATTATATTCCATGCACACATTCTATTACTTTTTCTACACATATTTATTACTCTCTACTTCACAAAGTATGACTAACACAAGAGAAACCTAGGGAATGTTTACACACACTTGCACATAAAACTACATCGGGTCTAAGATGTAGTGTAGTTATCAATTAGTAAGTCCACCATTATGGATTTTGAGGTCGTATGACCCCATCATATGAATTTTTAGTTCGTAGGGTGTGATGCTTGTTTTGGGGTATTGCAGGTGTTTCTTTCATCTTAAGTTATTGGCGACATCTCACAGTGCGGGAAAAAAATTTGATGTGATAAAAAACTTGGGTTTGAACCACTTTTTACCCTTGTGAATACTAGTTTCAAATCCTTTGTGCAGACCAGCACCCAAATTATAGACCGAGTGTCCATAGGCACCCCAGGTTCCTTATACGGTGCTCCAGTCTAGCTAGATCCTCCATATCTAACTTTTTGAGACTCTTGCATAGTCATTCACCTTCTAATTTTTACACTCACCTATGCGACACGATCCTGTGAGAATATGTTATTTAGTTGAGTTATTTCATCTTCTCTCTTGCATATTAGGGTTAGCATTTCATTTTACATAATTGTGTAGCTTATTTACATACTTATTTATCACATTTATCTACTTTATTACGGTTATTCATAGCCCCCATACTACATTAGTTAGTTAATTTTAGTTAATCACTTATTAAATGTATGACAATACTACAAGTTGATGATTTCTTCACGAATCATCTCCCATATAAAGTGCATGTGGATATCAATGTGATTCATCCATTGATGGTGAACGATTCTTAAAATTGAGATGGTTCTAATGTTGTCACATTAAATGGTAGTAGGTGCAAAAGTGAATACCAAACTCTATCGAATATCGTATAACCAAAAAAATTTGTAAGAATGTTTTCTACCTCTATATAAGATATCAAAATCACATTTTCCCTCTTACTTGACCAACATATAGGACCCAAACCAAGATAAAAATAATACCTAACGTAGACTTACGATGATTAAGATCACTCGGCTAATAAAAAATTTAAATCCACCTAGATCAATCTCTACCCCTCCTAAGTAGTGAATGCCATCAATGTGAATTACACGAACATAATGGAAGATCTAATGTACTTCTCTAAAAATTATCTCATGACAATCCTATATAAATATACACATTATACCAATAGTATACCAAAGATCCGACCAAGTGTGAGTCGGATAGATCAATCTCCCACTAACTTGCAATAAAGGGTACCATTGAACATGGGAGTAGAGCAATTTACAACTAACATAACAATGTAAAGGAAAATATTAGGAGAATTTTTACAATAAGAAAGGTTACATCTAGATATCTAATCAAGGGCATACTTTGTTTATGAAATCACAATTCTGAGTCAAATTTTGAAATTCATATCCCAATAAATTAGTGAAACAAACCTAAGTCATGTAATCAATTTTTTTGGCTAATGCAATATTCAAAAGATAAATGATCAAGGAAGAGATACCCTAAGATCAAAAATTCAACATCATACTTAATGAGGATGAGCATAGAGTTGTCCTACCATAAAATTTAAACATTAGGGTTAGATTGACACCTATTGAACCCTAATGCAAGAAGAAAGGAGACCATATTTGCATACCAAGGTTGAGCTTGCAGCTTGTTTAATGCCATAGAAAGATTTATTTAACTTAAAAACTGATCGAGCAATCATAGAAATAACCCCAAGCTTATTCCATATAGATATCTTCCTTTAGGTTCCCATGGCGGAAGGAACTGTTAACGTCCATATGATACACATCACATATATTCACAAGGTAGTTAAGGAGAGGGTCACTTGGTGGAATTCATATTCGTAATTGATCGAAAATAATCAAGTTTTATATACTTGGTCTCGGAACCTTATAGGCTTTAAAAATTTTCGACAATTTTCTCCTTTTAAGTAGTCAATTTAAAAATTAATGGAAGACAATAAAGACAATTTGAAAATGATTGATTGTGGATTTCGGCAATTGCCTATGTCTCCGGGTTCTTATCGAACCGTTCCACTAGTCAAAACTTGTAAGTTACAATAATACTTTCATAAGAAAACCTAATGGAAACTATTAAGAACTTTCTTAGAAGAATAACCAGACCTTCAGAAGACAAGGGTGAAAAATAACACCCGACTTCCCCTTTCCTGGCGTATTCGGCAAGCTCGATGGCACCAACTCCACTGTTCAGAATCCTCCGGTTCTTGATCGGCCTTTTAGAAGCCCTATGACACTCCGGTCGATATTCCTAATAGCTATGGGCCGACTAGGTAGTATTAATAACTCCTAGCCACAATAATGCCTAAATAAATTAGGTCTTCACACAACTATGCCCATGGCAACTAACTCTCCTCTTGGCTCGCTCTCCACTTTTCTCGAGCTCTAGGAATGAGCTTCTCCATTGCATTTGTGTGTTCATTACAATGAAATGGGTTCCCTATTTATACAAAAATAGGGCCCTAAAATAATGTAATATATGAGGCTAATAATACCTTAGCCCATAGCATAGTTGATGGGTTGAATCCCATTATGGGTGGCTTAGCATAATAATTGGGATAAAATCCCATATTTGGTGGTGGAGTTTAATGTCTTAGGCTTTATTAAGCCTTTCTCCATGCAAGGATAGTGGTCAAAGGACCACGTGAGCTTAACCACCCCTATCACCGCTTCACCTCCTTCTCCACGTGGAAGCTTGGCATGTATGTTTGGTTGGTGGCTTATGTGGGTAAGTGGAGGTTTATGTGGGCTGAATACTAATGTTTGAAAATATATATATGTTTGGCATTTGGAAATAAGTATGGTAAAGAATTACAAAATAAAATGTAACTTGGTGAATGTATAACTCAGCTAATTAGCTCAATGTCAAACCTTAATAGTCAAATCAATCATGTTTGATTCATGGTGGCTTAATGGACCCACCACGTTGGTGATAAAACCATAGTCCACACGGTGGCGGGCTCCCTCGTAACTGTAAAAAGTTGAGCCTCTTTATCGGAGAGCAATATTTTATGACCGTCGAAGACTGGAGATCGAAAATCAACAAATGAATCCATTTGCCTTTTCACCACATGTCGTAGTGCCATTACTCCAATATTGACTTGTTGACCAAAGTTGAGTTTCCCGTTGTTTGAACTTTGACCGGACATATCTAGAGCTCCCAATATCCATTTTTCATGTTCTCATAGTCGATGGAAAGCTATCGAAACAATCTTATACACTGACACCATTTTGGGATGTTTAGGGAACTTAAAAATGATCCCTGATCACACCTCCCCACTGAGAAAGGCTTTTTGTCCCAAAAATCTTATATTGGAACACTTTTCCATGTTGTCCTGAATCTAGAAACTCTGCTGCCACGTCGAAAGTTCTGTTATAGTAGACCCTTGATTCTTCTCGTCTAGAACCTTCTCACTTTGATGACTTTTGTCTAATCCTAGGACTTTATCATGACATTCTGCTGCACCATTTTGATATCTAAAGAAGACCTCCATGCCTCCGTTGTATGGTGCTAAGTTTTTGAATGAAACCTCAACGTTCTATTATGCGGTGCTAAACTTACGGATATTTGACAACAAGGATCTTCTTTTACTCTATAACATAGTTCCTGGCTCTGAGTCGATTCCATAGAATCCAAAATGGTTTGAAGGAACTCCATGTTACATAGAGCGATGATTGATCCAATGTCGGTGATGGACAATGACTTGTCCTTTTCTAGACCTTAATGCCTCCAATGCACAATGCTAAGCCTCTTTCAAGACTTCAACACCTCCAATGCACGAAGATAACTCTATTTCAGACCAAAATGCCTCTAATGCACAATGCTAAGCCTCTTTCAAGACCTCAAGCCTCCAATGCATGATGTTAAGTCTAATGATCAACTACCATTCAAATGTGTGGTCACAATGCCTTGACACTAAATGACATTCTCGAGCTGATCTCTTGATAGCTCCTCTTGTTGACACACTAATATCAGGTACCATTCTCTACTACGGTCGCAATGCCTCTACATAGAATGAAGTTTTGACGATGTCAATGCCAACGGTGATTCAGCTACCATTCTACTACATGATCACAATGCCTCTACATAGAATGAAGTTACGAGATGACTCTTGTAAAATATACTAAGCGCATAAATGGTAGATCAATCTCCAAGCTTTATATGAGTTAAATCCTATATCCAAGTCATGTAATGTACTCACAAGTGATTAGGAGATATGTTTGGAGTATTAATCAAATTTTCTACGTAAGAAAATCCATTGAGTATGGTAAACCTTTCTCTCAACATTTTCTCAAAAAATCTGATCTCTAAAATTAATACTACATATGATTCATCAATTTGAATTATGCAATATATAATTGATAATTTTGACTTACCCATTGTAAAGGACTTTCACTTTCAAGTATTACCTAGTCACGGGTTGAATTGTCAAGTATTTGGTGGTGGAGTAGAAACTTCCCTTGCCTTTCGATAACCCTCCATTCCATATTTGGCTTAGCATTACTCGATGGCGAGATGGATGTAGTTTCCACTAATTTTCCACGATGCCCATTCCTCGCGGCAATGAGCACAAAAATTCCTCTTAATCTCCTTCTTCTAGGATGAGGAAATCTTCATCAATGTCCTTCTCTTCTGTATATCCGGCCACAGAATGATTATGCTGATCCACAAAAAGTACATGGAATGGAATTCCACATCTTCTAAAATCATAACCATACTTCTTAAGCTGAAAAAGTGGATCGAAGTTTTCTTGTGCTTCGATTATGGTAAGAAACTAGAGGTGGAATCTCATTACCTCTTCACTAATTTCTCTTACCACATCCCACATGTGATGATGAAGCACAACTTTCCTATTCGAGAATCTTCATGCGGGACTTGTGGGGTATTCACTTTGCTTTCGGAAGCTTGTCTCCCATTATCATTCTTAGAGCATTCTCTAATTTCCATCCCCGCACTAGGATAACTAAAACCTACAAAGCGAGGACGATCCTTGACATCTTTGGGTTAGAAATGCCTTGGCCATTTTTACAAGGCTTCTTCCATCAAATCCCATTTTATCTAGTAAATTGGATCCAATACATCTAGTATGCTTTTCAAACAAACCAAAGACTTCATTACGAATCCGAAACCGAATTTCCTTTATCCTGATCACCACATTGCAACCTTTCCAAGAGCTCATCCTTGGTTTACAATTCTAATTTCAAGTGAGCATTCTCCTCTTCCAAGGAGTAATACATTGATCGCAAGAGAGAGTTCTCTTCCTGGATCTGGTGATTATAAGCTTCAATTTCCTTGAGATTTTCTTGTTTTGACATCTTTCCCATAGTGCACTTGTTCCTGTTCACAAAAATTGAACCAACTGCACCAATCTTGAAGCAATCACTCTATTAATTAGATTTACTGAAGTAAAAATGGAGCTAAACCAGCTCTGATACCAAACTTTCTCAGATTATAACAAGTTTGCAAGTGCTGATCTCCTACTTTGATACCAAACATGCTCGAGAGAATAACAAGTTTGCAAGTTACGATCACTGCTCACGATACCAAACTTGATCCGAAAATAATCAAGTTTTATCTACCTGATCTCAGACCCTTATAGGCTTTAAAATTTTTTTGAAAATTTTCTCCTTTTAAGTAATCAATTTAAAAATTAATGCAAGACAATAAAGACAATTGCACAATGATTGATTATGGAGTTTGGAAATTACCTACGTCTCCGGGTTCTTATTGAACCATTCCACTAGTCAAAACTTGTAAGTTACAATAGTACTTTCACAAGAAAACCTAATGGAAACTATTAAGAACTTGCTTAGAAGAATAACTAGACCTTCAGAAGACAAGGGTGAAAAATAGCACCCGACTTCCCTTTCTGGCATATTCGGCAAGCTCGATGGCACCAACTCCATTGTTTGGAATCCTCTCGATTCTTGATCGGCCTTCCAGACGCTTTATAATACCCTATGGCACTCCGGTCGATATTCCAGGATTCACAATAATTTGGTGTGGTCGCTATGGGCCGACTAGGTAGTATTAATAACTCCTAGCCACAATAATGCCTAAATAAATTAGGTCTTCACACAACTATGCCCATGGCAACTAACTCTCCTCTTGGCTCACTCTCTACCTTTCCGAGCTCTAGGAATGAGCTTCTCCGTTGCATTTTTGTGTTCATTACAATGAAATGAGTTCCTATTTATACAAAAATAGGGCCCTGAAATAATGTGATAAAATATTATCTAAGGCTAATAATACCTTAGCCTGTAGCATAGTTGATGGGTTAAATCCCATATTTGGTGGTGGAGTTTAATGTCTTAGGATTTTCTCCATGCAAGGATAGTGGTCAAAGGACCATGTGAGCTTAATTTACCCCTATCGCTGCTTCACCTCCTTCTCCATGTGTGGAAGCTTGGCATGTATGTGTGGTTGGCGGCTTATGTGGGTAAGTGGAGGTTTATGTGGGCTGAATACTAATGTTTGAACATACACACACACACACACACACACACACACACACACATGCGTGGCATTTGGAAATAAGTATGGTAAAGAGTTACAAATTAAAATGTAACTCGGTCCATGTATCACTCAGCTAATTACCTCGATGTCGACCCTTGATAGTAAAATCAATCATATTCGATTTGTGGTGGAAATCCACGTGGTGGCTTGTGGACCCACCACATCAGCAATAATACCACTATGTCCACACGGTGGTTGGGCTCCTCCGTAAAAAAATTTGAGCCCCTTGTTCTAGTGAGCAATCTTTACGACCGTCAAAGACCAGAGATAGAATGTAGTGCCCACTTCCTTTTGACACCTTTCGATACTCGATCATGATTTGGTGATTATATTATGGACATGATTATGGACCTTATTATAGTATGATGTTAGATGTTAGTCATGGATTATTGTTGACCTTGATTCTAGTATGATGCACGCGATGATTATTAGAGACATTTTTATATATTGATGATGATATGTTGTTTGACATGGTTATATTATGGATGTTGTTCAGACATGTGATATTTAGATATGGTGAGTAGACCTATAAACAAAAATTAATTGATGATGATATAGTTGTTGAGTAAAAACGCAAATAATCTTGTTGTTTTCTTGGATGTTGTTGTGATTCATATATCTAGATGATTTTGGAATTTTATTTATATTATTTTGATGTTTTGATATGGCCACGAGGCCGAAGGAGGTATTTGTGTTTTGCAGGTTAAAATATTACAACAGACATCGAGGGATTAGAGACCAACCACATTGGAATTCTAGATGAATTCAACAAGGTCACCATGGCAACTTGTATTTGATTGTGTGTTTGTTTGTGTTAGGGATTCCCATGGGGGATCACCTTTAAACATGACCAAGGGTTATGTGTATTTTCTTATTTGGTTCCTTTTTATTGATGTTTGTATGTGTTTATTAAGTGATGTGTTTATCCCTTTTATTTAAATAAATTGTGGTATATAATGTGAGTAATCATATTGTTAAAATAAATTAATCAAATTGGGTCACAAGAAAGTAATTATTGGAGTGGGTGACTCTTGTATTAAATATTGTAAGATATGTGTATGCAATGTGTAAGTGATGTGTAAGAGATATGTAAGTAAATTTGGAGTATGAAACACTTCATCTTCTTTGGAATTCGAAATTTTCCTTGGAGACTGATTTTGGAGGCTTGTGGGACAAGTTAAACTTGTCCCATACCTCTTAAATTTGCATACCAACCTCACCTATGGTTGGAGAGTTTAAATCTAGCTTTCATTATGCATTTTTGTAAGTCTAGCCGAATGTTTTAATTGCACTTCTTGATTTTAATTTTAGTCCTTTGGGATATGGGCTTGAGTTGAGTGTGGAAGTATGATTGTTATATTATTCATCTACTTATTTATTGTGTCTTGGAGATTGAAGTTGAATTGTGAGTTGGAGTTGAAGATGTTTGATGTAGCATCCTACAAAGATCCACCTCATCCTCCTCTCTTCCCCTTCTATATATTTGAATTCTTTCTTTTGTTTTGGGGTCACACATTTTTGGAGTGAATGTTGTTGTTGTTTTGGAGCTCTTGCTTTGGAGAAGTTTTGGAAGATTGTTGCATGCTTGTGCTTGGCTGATTTGGATTGCTTGCATTGGGATAAAGTTGTTGTTTTGGAACTTGGAACAACTCCATCATGGAGAGGTAGGAGCTTGGCTCTTGTAATGCTTCTTTCTGTTTATGAAATTTTTATTGTTGTGAATGTTTTGGCATGTTTGTGGGATGTTGGGTAGATGGCCTAGGAATGGTGTAGGAGAAGACTATGGGGTTCATTTTGTGGGAGGCACAAGTGTTTTGGGGAGGTATAAGTGTGGAGGGAGTTGGGATTTGGGTTCCACCTTACAAATAAATAGCTTGCATTTCTTTACTCGTTATGGGGTGCCATAAGAGGTTGGGGAGGCATAAGGAAATGTGAGGAATAAGGGGTACTTGGGGGAGGCATAAGGGCATGTCAGGGCTTTGATATACTATATTTTGGTGGTTTGAAATCAGGTGGTGATACCCATTTCCCCTTTGGGAGGAATAAGTAGCATCCCCCATAGTTTCTTGCTCCTTTGGCTTGCTTGATGAAGCCTTAGTGTTGTTTTTCATGCTTTAATGTAGTTGTAAACTACATTCTATTTTGGATTGCGTTTTAAATGTGAAAATGTTGCTTGTGTGTTGTGGAAGCCTTTGTTGCCATGAGTTGAATCACATCTTCTATTGCATTATGGTTGGGGCTCGGGGGCCAATGAAGAAGGATGGCTTCTCCTTTTCATTGGATGTCTTGGTTGGGTGGAGAGCATTGCCTTTCCCCTACTCTTGTTGTGATCAAAATTGGGAGAATGATAAATCTACATGTTGTTGTTCTGGAGCAAAGAAAAAAAAAAAGGGTTTGACAGTCCCTTGTTGGAATGAAATATTATTGTAACCTTTCCCACTTGAAGTGGAGGAACTTGTATATGTTTTGTAATGGAAATATGTTGTATTGAATATGAAAGTCGTAATTTTGAAATGTAAAGGAGAGATATACTTTGTTTTCTGTCTTAAAAGAAAGAGATGTATTTTGTATATTGTATTGTGAAAATCAACAGAAAAGAGAAGTTGTAAAAGAAGGAAATATTGTCTTTTGAATAAAATTTGCATTTTTTTCCACAATTGGAACTATTGTTGTTTAAAATTTGAGTTTGAAATGTATTTGAAATCTCTGTTTGAAAGGAAGAAATGTGTGTGAGGAAAATACAGAACTCTGTCTTTTGAAATGTGTAAAATTGGAAATCAGAATTGCATTTTGGTTTCAAATAGTTTGATTTGAATCAACTAAATGTATTATATTATAATTGGAATGAATTCTAATACTTGAAAGATGAAAATGGCAAATAGATCCTTTAAAATTTGATCTCTATTTTTGTATTTTCAAACTGGCAAATACTTTATCCAAAATGCACAGTTCGAACCTGCAATAATGAAATAACAAATTAAATGATTAAATGTAAGTAGTATGCCCTAAATGAATTCAATTGGACAAAAACACTTAAGGAATTTCTTAGAAAAAATTAACAAAATTGGTCTCAAACCGTTTCTTTGTCATTTTTATCAAGGTTGTATTTTTTTTAATTAGGATTCAATCAAACAAACTTACCTTCCAAATCCATCCTAAATCCATCTAAGAACAATTCTCCATGTCTAATTGACATGTTGAGAGAGGAAGAAAATCAATTAATCAAAATTTCACAAGTTAAAATTTACCAGCTTGCCTTTTTAAAATCTTGTAGATCATTTTCATGAAATTGACCCCTTAAACATTAAAAAATGAAAAATTAATGATTCTTGTGCAAAGAGGACATTGAGATATTTCCAAAAAGTCCTCGTTTTCCCAAAAATGATCTCCCAATCAAAAGTTATGGCCCTTTGAAGTTTTCTTCATTTGGCATCAAAAATAATTCCTAACTTTCAAAAAAAATTGGGAAAAATTTCCTTGGTGGACCCACGGGCCCGAATTTTCCCTTAGCGATTTTTGGTCAAAAATTCCAAAGGCATGAATTCCCCACCACTCCAGCTGACCCACAAGCCCTTCTTCTTGTCAAAAATCACCTAAGTTCAAAAAAATAAATTTTGGAAAAATTTCCCCACGGACCCGCCGCCTCACTTTTGCCATTTTGGTTGTTTTCGCAGCCACATGGGCCCGCAATAGTTAACTTAACCTTTAAAATAATTTGGGAAAATTTTCTAAGTTTCCTCCACCACCCTGCCGGCCCATAACCAATCAGGTGCTACCACGTGGCATCACAAGGCATCGACAGAGGAGCGGATCCCCTTTTTAGCTTAGCACTTTGAAATTTTTTGGAAAATTTTCCTAAATTCTCTTGCTGATCGACACCCAATGGATGGTTGACACGTGTCTTCACGACACGTCCATGGAGTGCGAGCTTTTTAAGTCTTTAAACCTTTTTGTCGCATTTGTCAAATTTTGCTAAATTGTTTCAATGGCCCAACGGGCCATAACCAATCTTGGAGTGATGCGTGGCATCATTCAGGGAAGTCAGAGGTGTGGGCTATTTTAATCCTTTGCGCTTTTAACCCTAAAGTATAAAATCTCTAAGTTTCCCATGAAGTCTATTTCCCTCGTGATCAATCAATGTTTGACACGAGGAGCTTTGGGCCTTGATGGGTGCATGAAGATAGATCATGCTTTGTTCCAAAAGGAAAAATTCGTTAAAACTCTCCCCACTCCACTGGCCCACACATGGGAAAATTTTCTTCCTCGGACTCATGAAACCAACTCTTGGGAAAAGTTTCCTCCCAAGGTCTGCCGGCCCATAACTTGAGAAATATGAGGAGTTAGGAGGACTTCTTTATATCACCAGAAAGGTGAGGAAATTTCCTATCTAATGGGAATGTTTTTGGGAAGTTTTTAGTGCGTTAATTTTGAGAAAAATCAAGTTGAATCTTTTAATCCTGTTAGAGAGTGGTATAGTGAGAAATTACCCTCTTAACCTAATTGATTAATCTAACCCTAAGTTTGGACCTTGTGATCTTTTATAATTATCATATTAATAAAACTATAAGATATTAATAGTATTTGGATTTGAAACTTGCTTGCGACAACTGTTGTCTTGTAACTTGGTTGTAGACTCTTTTAAAAAAAAATATTCCATAATTTTCCTAACTAATCCTAGGTTGTTCTTGGGTCTCAAGTGGGTTGTTTTTAGCGGGCATCACATCAAAAACCAACAAACGACTCCCTTTTCCTTTTCACCACGTGTCACAGTGCCATTGGTCCAATATTGACATGTTGACCAAAGTTGACTTTCTCATTGATTGAACTTTGACCGGACATATCTAGAGCTCCCGATGTCCTGTCATTTGTCACGTTCTCACTATCGATGGAAGTCTCTCGAAATGATATTCTACACTGAAAACATTTAGGGGTGTTTATAGAACTTCAAAAATGATCCCCGATCAAGTAATGGGAGTAAAGGTCTCATAATAATCACCTATAGCTACCTAAGAGAAACCCTTAGCTCTACAATTTTTGCTTTATACTTCTTGACATATCCATCACCACCATAATTTGTTTGGTAAATTCAATTACAATAGAAAATTTTTCATCCCTTTTCAAACGGTGGGAGATCCCAAGTATCAATCTTCATGAGTGAGGAATAATACTCATCCATTATAGAATCCCAGTTTGGAATTTGAATCCTCTCGGAAGGGTTGAGGGTCAAAAGTGGATACGAAGGAATGGGTTCCAATGAATTCATAATGATTCCATATTTTATTCAAAGGATTCCTATCCAATCCTCAATACTTTGCAAACTCTTACCATCTAAACAAGGACCAAGAGGAGATTTAGGATCATAATCTATAGATTCATCACTTGAGTGAGAAGGGAAATTTTTTTCATCATCACTATATTCATAATAAGAATATTGAAAAGCATGAGTAGTGAGAAGTGAAGGAGAAGAAATATGATCAAGAGTAGGAGGAAGAGAAATAGAATCATCATCATAAGATTCATAATCGAATCGAGAGATATGTATAAGGACCTTAATAGATGGATAAGGGGGAGTTAAAGAGGACTTGTCACACTTAACACTTCCCTCATATTAAAGTTTATGAGTATTAGGGTTCAACAATCTATATCCCTTATAAGTATAAGAATACCTTATAAAGATACAATGTTTGGACTATGCTTCTAAGGCCTTGCGTCTCTTTTGTAAATTCAGGCCATAATGTTGGATCCAAGGATGTGAAATTTCTTAACATCAATTTTTATTCCAAACAAGGATTCAAATAGTTTCATTCCTCTTTTTTGTAATATGGTAAATGGTGAGGGTGTTGACAGGACCCACATCCTTGTTACAAAAGGCCCCAAATGGCTAGATAAGCATGATATACCAAAAGTACAGCTACACAAAAGTCAAAAATACCAACATTCCAAAAAGAACAAAAAGGCCCACACACAGGGCTACATAGCTATAATAATCTTATGATCATTAATTTCTTCCATCATAGTGATGTCGAAAAATTTATCATCAAGAGTTGCGAAAACATGTATATGGGTTATGCGTGACCTTTTTGAAGATGAGCCTAGGATTCATCAGTAAATTATTTCCATTTCTTAATAACATTGAGAGTACTTTTGATGCTAGGAAATACCCCTTGAATCAGCTTGATGTAGCCTCAACTTGGTGGTAGCCTCGGCTAAGTCTAAATCAACATTGTTCATAGTGTCGATGGTGACATGGTCCTCAATGGATTCCTCCACATCAAATTGAAATAATTCCTCTATATTGTCCATGTTCATCATGTTAGAAATAACATCATCATCATAGAACTCTATTTTTCATCAGACCAAAGAAGTGACCGAGATAATATGGGTAGGAATTAGTAATACCGAGTAAAGTCTCGGGAATTGAATCATCATCCTCAAAACTAGGGGCAAGCCCAGACCCGCAACACCAAGAAAGGAAGAAACATGAGGTAAAGGGGCACAATGCTAGGGGAGAGACATCTAGATGAGGAGGAGAAGAGGGGTTAGTGAGCAAGGGGAGGAAGTGGCATCACGGTGCACCGTAATTTTGACTCCGGGTTAAAGGAAGGCGGGGATTGAGATGACGATGAAGGCGACAGGGGAGAAAAACATGGAGGAGGGGCTCGGGGTGAGCCAAACCCACAATAGGAGGAAAGAAAGATAGGGACGAGCATCAAAAACATATTTAAAAATAAAATATAGTAAAGCTTGGTGGAGTAAAGGACCTTCACCACCATGAGCCTTTTGATTGGAAAAATATAAGGAATGGCACAGGAAATTGGTTAAGTTCACATTTAAACCATTACAAAAATGAGCTACAATGAAGAGTTGGGAACCGAAAATGAGCTTATACCTACCTTTTAGTGTAAATTACACAATAACATTATCGAAATGCAATCCTAGGGTTCCTTCAATGAAGCCCGTTTATATCCCTATTTGTACATAGTAACCTTTTCTTTCCTCTTATTTGGAAAGGCCATCATTTCCACTATTAAAGACCTCTTAAAATAGATATCTCCTTTGGTAGGGAGACATGTAATGAAGTAATACTCTGATATTAATTTCAAAAAAATAATTCCTGCTTTCACAATACCCCACTTCCATGATGCTAAAATGTAGCTTGACACCATGACAGTGAGTGCCCAGATAGCCTTTAAATAAACAATGTAACCCCCTTCTCCTCAAGAAAATTCCAAACTACTTCATCCTTCATCAGATCATCACAATTTTGGCTCCAATTACACTAGAGCACTCCCGTTTTTGCGAGAACCAAATAAATGAGAAGAAATTTGATGCGAAAAAGAATAGTGAAATAAGACTTAATAATAAAAGTTATAAACTCCCTGCGCCACGTCCTAACTAGGAGAAGGGATTCCTCCATTTATGATTAAATATCACCATTAAAACTTAAAATTCAAGATCTTGGCTTCCCACCTACGAGGGGTATAATCAATAAATAATACCTTGAATCATAATAAATGAAATCATCACCGATGTGGAGGAAGAACTAGATCGGGTAAAATTGAAGTCCAAATGATCAATATTAATAGTGACGAGATAAATACTTTCTCAAATTAACACTTCTTAGGAAAATCATCATCAAAGGCTTTTAGAATTCATTTGGGGAAATCCACGATCCGGGTTTGTTGTTTCTAATTAGTAACTCCAATATTAGCTAGCATATCAACCACTCTATTACCTTATTTATAAATGTGTTGATACCAAACATTGTAGCATTGAGATTGGAGAAGCCTGATATCTGTAATGATGTTGCTAGCTGGAAACACCCTTATTTTTAGAAGGTTGATTAGATTTAGGGATTCACTTTCAACAATTATGTTGATCTTGTCAAAATTAGAAGCAATCTCTACACCTTTTAATATAGCCGGGGCTTGACTTTGTGGTTAGAACCCTTGCAAAGATAGGAAGCGAGAGGAAGCCATTGGTTGACCCACTTCATCCATAATAGAGGCATCTCCACCTGAGGCTCCCATGTTACCTTTAGTAGTACCATCTTTGTTGACTTTAAGACAACCTAAAAGTGGAGGGACTAGGTATTATTATCCCTTTAAGAAGCTGAATTTTGGGGTGAAGGGGGATCTAAAGTTCTTTACTGCAACCACTACTTGTCCATGTTGAGAGAAATTTTACATTTATGTTGTTTCTAGATACAAAATTACAATTTTCTTGAAGACCAACCACCACCATGGTGGAGACCTATTGGGGATTATTATATTGATCTTTAAAAATATGCATGTTACATTCTTTCCATATGTTCCATAAAGTGTGAGGCAGAAGAAGTTTCCAGGAAAGGTTAACAATTTGATGCCGAAAGAGAGGCACCCATTGATAAAGAGATTTTGAAATGGATTTAGGAAAAACCCAAAAAACTCCAAAAATGTTAAATAGGAGGATCTAGACATAAAAGGAAAATTTGAAATGAAAGAGCAAGTGAGAAAAAGTATTAAGATCATCAAAATGAGAGATCGCACCCGGACTAGGGAGGAGTAACCTCACTTTGCTTGAGATTCTTGTTGGAGATAAATGCATCTCTAGAGAGCAAGCCAAGTATAAAATCCCACTTTTTGAATAACATGTGGCAACCAAATTTAAGAAAGGGAAAGGACCTCCAAGTGGCACTGGTAGGAAAGATAAACAACCTTGACATAAAAGGAACTAGAAGCACAACATGGTGAGATCCTAATGTCCTCTATAGAAGAAATGGGAAAATATTGTGTCATGACGGCAAGAGATTCAATTGAAGTTGGATACGGCTTTCCTATTCCCGAGGTAAGAATGAACCAATGTGGGTAAGATAAGGAATGATCAATGTAGTTATAAACATAAATCCCACATATTTTGGTAAGCCTATGTCTTATTGGATCCCGGGATGGGTCGAGTAGATGAGGCATTGTCTCCAATCTAGCTATCATCCATGAAAGCAATCATCTTATCATTCCCAATTATCCATCTAGTGCCTAACTGTATGAGTTTTCTTATGATTTTGATGGAGTTCCATTGGCCAAACCATTCGAGATATCTTGAGAAAAGAATTCTTCCACACGAGGAAAGATAATTTTAGATCATCATCTGCATCTAGGAAACTTGTCCATTAGTCACAATTTCTCAACACAATTTTGCAAGCATGGAGGAATTAATATCAACAATTATTTGTAGCCCAACCCTCCAAGAGTAGTTGGTTTACAAACCACATTCCATGAAACTAAGTTAAGAGAAAGTGATAAAAAGTATTAAGAGCCTCAAAATAGAGATCACACTGTTAGGGAGGGAGTAACCTCACTGCTTGAGATTCTTGTTGGAGATAAAGACATCTTTAGAAAGCAACCCAAGCATAAAATCCCACTTTTGGAATAACATGTGGAAACCAAATTTAAGAAAGAGAAAGGACCTCTAAGTGGTGTGGTAGGAAACATAAACAACCTTGACATAAAAGGAACGAGGAAGCACAAAGTGGTGAGATCCTAATGTCCTCTATAGAAGAAATGGGCAAATATTGTGTCAACAACAAGAGATTCGATTGAAGTTGGATACGGATTTGCCATTCCTAGGCAAGAATGAACCAATGTGGGTAAGAGGAGGAGTGATCAATGTAGTTATAAACATAAATCCCACATATTCTAGTAAGCCTATATCTTATTGGATCCCAGGATGGGTCAGCGAGATAAGGAATTGTCTCTAATCCATTATCACCATGAAAGTAATCATCTTATCATTCCCAATTATGCATTTAGTGCATGAATGTATCATTTTCATGTTATTTTGATGGAGTTCCATTGGCCAAACCATTTAGGATATCTTGACAAAGAAGTTTTCCACAAGGAAAGATATTTTGAGATCATCATCGTGTCCGAAACCTGTCCATTAGTCACAATTTCTAAACGTAGTTTTACAAGAATGGAGGAATTAATATCAAAAATTATGTGCAGGCCCAACCCTCCAAGAGTAGTCGGTTTACAAACCACATTCCATGAGACTAAGTTAATTATTTTTCATTCTTATGATCGACCAAAGAATTATTTTTGAATTTTTCAATAATTGAAGCAACATAGACAGAAATTTTCAAGAAAGACATAAAGTATGTCGACATATTCTATAAAGTGGAATTAACTAATTGTATCTTTCCATCCTTCTGCGAGAAGGGAACCTTTCCAGCCAGCAAGTTTCTTTTTGATTCTATTAATAACTTGGTTCCATAGACTCTTGAGTTGTCTTCCTAGGAAGAGGGGAAGAACCAAATAAGAGGAGGGGAGATCCATAATAATAAAACCAAAGATGTCAGCTATCTTCCATTGTCTACTGGAAGGAGTGTTAATAAAATCAATACTACTCTTATTAAAATTAATATTTTGCCCAGAAGTTGATTGATAACAATCCAGAATTCATTTCAAAACTTTAGCTTCTAGAGCGAAGTGATACCTAGGAGTAAAGTATCCTCGGTGAATTGAATATGAGAGGTTGTAGGTATCATGGAGGTAGTAGTAATGCGAGTAACTCTACCGGATCTTTTGGCAACTTCAAAGCTCTCGAGAGTTTACGCCATAAGAATAAACAAGAAGGGTGAAAGGGTGCACCCTTTCTTGATTCCATATTTGGAAGGAAACTAAACTTGTGGAATGCCATTAATGAGGACGGATAATTTGGGAGTTGAGATGCAATTATAAATCCAAGATCTGCATTTCTCCCGAAAACCATATTTGTCCGATTACCTTGAGTAAGAAGGGCCAATTACCTCTGTCAAATGCTTTATGCATATCAAGTTTGATAATCATACTAGCGAATTTTTTGAAGTGAATGCGAGCTTCATGAACATTAATAATGCCACCTTGCATTAATCTACCACCAATGAACCTATTTTTTTGTTTTGAAATTAATCTAGTCATAAAATGTTTAATCTTGGTAGCCAACATTTTGGTTATAATCTTGTAGGTAGTGTTACGAGACTAATAGGCCTATAGTTAGAAATCAATTTTTATCTCACAGATTTAGGAGCAAGGGATACAAAGGTATTATTCATATCCCTAAAAATAAGTTCATTTTTATGAAATTCCAAATTAATAACATGCATATCGAGGCTCCAAAATATTCCAATAAGTTTGAAATAACAACACAGGAAATCACCATGTCTTGGTGATTTCTTTCATTTCAAAATAACATCTCAAACTTCCTCTCTGAGAACGGATGGGTGAGTTTGGTAATAATGTAGTCGATGATCAAATTGAGTATGTGTTGAAGCATTTCATGACAATCCTCTTCACATGGGGGTGTCCTCATGGAGGAGGCTTGCATAGTAATTGATTAATTCAACAAAATCACATCATCTTTATTTAGATAAGTTCCCTCCATAGTGACCAGCTCTTTAATTTTATCCCTACTCTTGTGCTTCATAGCAGTCATATGAAAATTTCATATTTCAATCACCCTGTTGAAGCTAGATCACTCTGGATCTCTAATGCCAATAAACATCTTCCTCAACAAGTGTATTGTGATAATCACTAAGAAGGGATAGTTCTTGTTAATGGAGGTGAGGATATCTTCCTTTCAAATCGATCTCAACCGAGATAGAGCCTAATTCTAAAGTGAGTAGATCCTTCCTTCTACGAGATATCCCAAAAACCTAAATTTTCCAATTCTTGATTTTTTTAACAAAACTAAGCTTCTTAGCGAACTTTGTACATATTCGAGCCATGAATATAAATCATCCACTAGTCCTTTCTAAGATTTTCTAAATCATGATTTTGTAACCAAGAAATCTCAAAGTGAAAAGAAGGATGTTTCAATCTTTGGGATTACAAATCCGTGAGGAGAAAGGGGCGGTGATTTGAGAAAATATTAGGAAGATCTTACGGGTAGAAATAATTATAGAGAAATACAATCCAAAGAGACCAAGAATCTATCTAATTTTATTTTAATATGGTTGATTCTAAGTCTTCTTTAGACTAGGTGTAGGAAGCTCCATGAAGATCAACATCAAAAAATTCACCCAATCTAATAAATTCAGTTAAGGCTTCCAAACTATTAGTGTTGACACTAGTTATTCCTTGCTTCTTAGATCATTACGGTGGAGTATTGGCATCAATAGCTATAAGCCATGGGAGGTGCTTGTAAGTATTTGAAATTCCAACAATTCCTTCCAAAAGATTTCTCTCTAGTTTTCAACATTGAGCATAAATATTTATAGCAATCGAGCCCACATTAGAACCAATTTCTTGGAAAAAAATTCCCGAGATAATGGGGGGTTTTAACAATACAATCCCTATAGAGAACCTTTGGGTTCCAAAAATTGCACAATCCACCAGAGTTACCAGCATATTCCTACCAAACTACAGAGGCATTAAACCAAAACTTATGAAGAAGATCCTCCTCTTTTAGTCTGGTTTCTTGTAGCATCAAGATATCAGGACAATGTTTGAGTCTAAAATATTTGAGTATTTCTTTATTCCGGGGCATGTTTAATCCCTGTGCATTCCAAGAGAAAATATTCATTTCTTTGATTTGGGCTTACCTCTATTTGGAATGGAAATCCATCCTGTGTTCCTTGAACTATATTTAGATATGCTTCCTCTTGAACCTTTGTTTTATTTGTGCGTCTCCTTTGGATTTCTTGAGGCCCACATCTAGTTTCAGCTTAGTGTTATTTCTGGTATTCTTAGCAGGATTGTTATCCACAGAAAGTGAAACGGAAGGAGAGTTGAGGGGATTCTCTTGAAGGGGGTGGTGATAAATAGAAGGGAAATAGGCGAAGAAAGGGCAAATGACAAAGGACTGGTTAAAGAACCTTACGAAGAGAATGGGAAGAAGGATGAGGGGAGACAACGAGAGAAGAACCAAAAAGAGGAAAGGTAAGAGGAAGGTCAAAGAAGAAGAGGAGGATGCGAGGTAGAGTAGGAGAAAAAGAAGAGAAGAGGTAGGAAGGAAGGGTTCATAGGAAGGGACAAGAGAGGAATAGAAACCAAAGGAGTGATTAGAGGGTATAACAAAGGATGGGAAGAAATAAATGGAAGAGGAGTATTTGAAGATGGTAAAACACCTTCTATAGAAAGGAACTCGAGAGGAATTCGAAGTGTTGATTTCATTAGAAACTTTGGGAATTAAGTTCCCTTTGTTCTTTAGAGTGAAAACCTACTCTTTAGGATCAAGATTAGGCTTGGATGGGAAATCTTGAATACAATTCCCAATTCTTTTGTAGGTGGAGCAAGCTCGGGGATGTATTCATAGTCAAAGGGTTGAACCCAAGTGCTTGACTCAAAGTGGAGTTGATAGAAGATGGAAGAGGCAAACTAATATCAACATTGACACATAATCTGACATGGATGAATCTAGAACCCTCTTTGGTATCTTGATCAACATCTATTAGTGAACCAATGGAGAGGACAATGCCTTGATGACATTAGAGTGCCAAAACTACGAGGAGCTCGGGTAGGCAAACCCAGTTGGTGCCTTGGTCATTATTTTTGTTTTAGCATTGAATCTGGGTGTCTAATGAAAGAAATAAAATTCTCTTTGACTAAATAACTAAGGGCCACAAAGCATATCTCAACAAAAATATTATTTATAGGAAAAAATAAAGATCATGAAACCATTGGAAAGAGCATCAATATCAATCGGACCACAAGGAGTAAATTTAATACGTACCCATTTGTGAATCTCTTCCAAAGGTGGCATGGGTCCCATAAGTTTACCAATCGGTGACAACGCATACTGGAGGCTTACGTAGCTTTAGTGATTGAGGAAGGTATTTGTAAGGAAAAAGTGCCATAAATGCCCGAGGTTCTAGTTTCCCAAGGACATAAGATTTTGAAGAGCCAACATCAACTTCTTTAGAGCCTTTCGAGATGTCAACGAGGTTGGGATGCGGATCAAGGGATGGCCCGGTCAAATTAGACATCGAAGTAGGAACCAATCATAGAATAAATTCATAAAGTTGCATAGCAAAAAAACCTCTTCTCATGCTTAGGTATTTTATTCTAACCATGCACACAATAGTTTCATTCCTCTTACTTCCTTTTGTGGAACAAGATTGTAATTGTAAGAAGCGAATTTCATGTCTTCAACCTAATACTTTGGCGGAATGGATTTAGAGTGAACCATACAAGTGGCCATCTCCTTAAGCATTCATTTCTTTCTTTCTACAACTCTATTTTACAAAGATCTCTTAATAAGCTGTATATTTGCAAAGCAATTCCTTGGGAGGTACAAAAAACTTCAAACCTATTACTCACATACTCACCTCCATTGTCAATTTGGAGGATCTTGATATACCTTTCAAATTTTTTAAGTAATTCCTTGAAGCCTTTAAAGTTATCAAAAGTTCATATTTCTATTTGAGAAAATACACTCAAGTACAACATGAAAATTCTATAATGAAGGTAAGTATATAAATATTTGTAGTAAAAAAGGAGATGAAAAATCAAAGAAAGATCATTATGAACAAGATCCCGGTGATGAGAATCTCTCCAAGATTTTCCTTTTCCCAAAAATTATTTGGGGTGCTTTCTAAGGCCCAAACCTCACATAGAACCTTTGAAACTTTGACGTGAAGTAACCCGTTGACCATTTCATTTTGGCTTAATTGTTCAAGGTAATGATAGATAAGATGACAAAAATACTCATGTCAGTAACTTATTGACCTCAAATACATGAGGAAGTAAGGTAGTGGGCATCGAATCAAAAGTAAAGTGGGAGAAGGTGTAAAATATTGTTGGATGATCCACCTTTCCCTCGGCCCAATGTATTGGCATCGTAAAGCACATTAATAATCACCAAGTTAGGATTAAATTCCACTCACATTCCTTCATCAAGATTAGTGATATGGTAAATGTATATGAAATTAATAGAGATATAGGGTACACTTAACACATGGTTAAACTTTCCACCATTTATCGATCCACTACAAGAAACCAAAACCGAAGTATCTTCAACTAACATGATTTGGGATATGCCACATGGCTCGATGTTAGAGAAATCAACATGCAAATATCCCATGTAGTGTGAGGCATCGAGGAATCAATGATCATAATCGATGAAGGAACAACTCTTTCTCAAAGGCCTTTCCTTTCCTCTTCTAATATTTAGACTCATTTTATTTTAAATACTTATACTTTAGAGCAGTTTGTTTGATAGAATTACAAACATCTAAGAAAAAGTCTCAAGTAAATGAGTTAGGTGATCTATTTATTTTCTAATACTGCTTTGATGCTCCTCATGCCCAGTATTCTTGCAATATAAACACTTACACTTTTCCTTCTTCACTTATGGCACAAAAGTAGAAGCGTTCATGTTATATTTGGTTTTGGTTTAGATGGTCTTAGTTTCCTTCATAGGTTAGTCTTTTTGTGCTTTCTTATTTTCTTGTTTTTTATCCTTACCCTTACCTATACTTGAAACAATGACAGGAGACATGGATTTTAGTTATCCTATTTGAATAAAGTTATCCTATTCTCGAATGAGTTAGGATAAAAATTTGTCAAAAGAGGTAATTTTCCATGTAGCCCATAGAGCTTATTCCATGGCATGGAAGGTAGATACAAAAGCTGATTATTCAGGACTAAGCTTAGATAAAATCAACAATATCAACTAGGCATTTGTTTCCTCAATTGCACATATTTTCAGCAATAACCTAGTATTGAAAAACATTTAGAAGAAATCATGTAGGTTTTCAAAAGTTACTAGGAATTATAGTGAATTTTTCGTTCTCCATTTAATGTCATCTTGTTTTCTAAACATATCATCAAGATTTTCTAGCATCCATCGAGAGTTGTGGAATATTCAATGTGAAATGGCATGTTGGGAGTAATGGACATACAAAGCCCGAGGCTTCATCATATCGGTTAGACAACCTAGATTTTTCATGTTCGATATTGGTTCTTTTTCTACTCCCATAGTGATGCAAAATAACCATTTACCTTGTAATAACATAACCATTTTAGATATCGATTTAAATAAATTAAATGGTGTGAGAAAAACAAAACAAATAACGTCCATCATGAGGAAAGAGTAAGAAAGAATGTAAAAATAAATGAAGAACAAAGACAACCAAAAACAATATTTTCACCCCCTTGTTTGTGGCACTTTATATTTTAGTCTTCTTATTACAATGAGATGTGAATTTACATTTACAAAAATCATCCACTCACCTTATAATAGGTATAAAAAAACTCAATCATTGAGGCCATAATTAAGTTTCAGCGATCACAACAATTCAACACCAAAAGTAAGCACAAAATGATGCAAAAATAAGAGAAGGGGAGGAAAAGCGAGGTTATGTGATAAATAGAATCAAACATTTTTAAAAAATATCCCTTGCCAAAAGACAATGGAAAGCACACTCACTAGTCTACAAGCGATAACATGATTGATTATATTGCGAAAAATTGCCTCAAAATGAGTCCAAAATTCTATAGAACACAAGAAAGTCACCTGGAACATAAAGGAGGTTCCAAAAAGTACTACACACCTCCACAAAATGTGAGTGCCAAAAATTCCAATAACGTTGTATTTCACAATTAATTTCCCAATTAATTTAACTATTAAAAATGATTTAAAATTAAAAAGGAACATTTAATGATAAAAAAACTAATCTCCTAATTTTAAATTGACCTACTTTAATATTAGTCATTCCATTTAGAATTAAAAACACCAAAAATTAGATAAAATTAATTAAAATCTAGACTAAAATAAATTATTCTATGTTTTTCAAAAAAGATACCCTAAGATTTAATTATAAACAAACTATTTTGAAAAAATGAGGGATTGGAATTTTAAAAAGAAGAGGGGGATTTTATTTAAAGAAAAGGTGGATAAGCAACATGGAAGAAAGGTGGCATTGCTCAATGAGGCTCAAATCGAAAATCCAAGTAGAAGTGGTCAATAGGGGAACGCATTACGACATAGATATAATGGTTTATATGGGTGAGTAGGATGAAGACTAATGGCTGACCATAGTAGTAAGGTATCAAATGGTGGTTCATGAATAAGAATACAAGGTTGAACAAAACTCATAAGAATGAGCATGAGCTTGAGATCCAACCGGGAATGTAGGGGTCAATGCAAAAGGCTCGCGAAGGGTTGACACATGAAGGATGATGACATCGATGAGAATATTGTCAAACAACACGAGCATGGCCAAAAGAAAGGAAGGGATCTTGCCGAGCTAGTAAGGAAACCACGAGATAGTCTAGTAATTGAAATTAGGATGTATCCAACTTGGGTGAGCGGTTTTAAGGCATGGCCAACACGATCCGAGAAAAAGTAACGCATGGTTGAGCTAAAGCAGACACAAAGCGAGATGGGAAGAATTGAAAAACCAATAAAAATGAGAAAAATATTACGATATAACCAACCATATGGCCGAGTGATCCAATGATACATCTGAAATGTTGATCTAATAAAAAATAGGGGTCAAAGCACAAAATAAGGAAGCCAAACCAATGAGGGTCAACTAGCTCAAGGAATCTAAGGAAAAAAGGAGCCCAGTGAGATAAACAAGTATCTTTACGAGCTAACATATATCCCGGAGAACCGAGATGTGGAGAGGAATATGGTGGTAGGTTGAGCAAGTAGTAGAGAGAGGTAGGGTACAAGAAGACATAAAATTTCAAGAACAATTCTATTTTTTAATCAAAAATCAAATTAACCAAAAACCATAAATACATCTAACTAAAGTTATTCCACTAAATATAGATGCACGTAGATAAATTTATATGGAAAAATCCTCAAAAATGCACATAAAAAAACACCACAAATAGCACAAACTCAACAAAATAGAAAGGTTAATCTAGATATAACATGAACAAAAATGACTAAAATTTGTACATTAAGCGATAAAAATGAATCTAAAGGTATTCAAAAATGATTAATGCAAGTACATACTTACTAAATTACATCTTTGATACCATGTGAGATTATAAATTGTGAGGATCAACTAGAATCCCATGCACATCAACAATGTTGCACTCCGAAAAGAACTGAGCAAGCTCTAAGTAATTAACAATTGTAAAATTGAACAACAAAGATCATCTATGGAAAAAACAAGTCTAGTCATTCTCATGGATCAATAAGAGGCTACATATGGGAGTTTTGTGTAACTCATGTACCTATGTAATAAATCCCTCCATAAGGGAAAGAGGAGTTACGATTCCCAAGAATGGAATATAAATTTATACACAAATTATATGAATCAAAATAAATAAATATATATCAAGAAATGTAACAAGAGAAGTTACTATATATTTATTTTTACTCGAGATGATGATTGTTTGAAGTCTAAAGCTTCTTGGTAGAAGTTTGTTGATGTGGGGCTACTTGAAGAAATTCTCTAGAGCTAGTTAGTTTGGAGCTACTTGATAAATTGGTCTAAAGCTAAATGGTCTTGAAGTTGGTTGGTTAGAGATAGTTTGTTTAGAGTTGATGAATCTCGGGATGATTTATCCAAATATTCTTGGCGAGAGATAATTATGTGAAGTATAGAGATAAGTGTGTGATGTTTGAAGCAACTTCTTTAGGAGCTACTTGAAGCACTTCTCTAAAGATGATTAGTCCGATGATAATTGTGTCAAGTTTGGAGCTACTTGGTCTTGAGCTACTAGGTCTAGAGCTACTTAATGAATTGGTCAAGAGCTGGTTGATTGAGAGCTACTTGGACCTGGATTTTATTAATAGACTGGTCTAGAGATCATTTGTCCATAGGTGGTAGGTCAAACTTTATATTTTTTAGAGATGGTTGGTCCAATTTTTGTTGGTCAGAGTTTATTGATCTAAATTTATGTAGTCCTGGAACTCACGGTGTAACATCTAGAGCTGACTATGTGAAGTATAGTGTTATTTGTTCTAGATCTTAAAAAAATGGTCCAGATCTACTTGGTTTTGAGCTACTTGGCATGGAGCTACTTGGATCACTGGTATGAATTTTGTTGGTTGGGGGTGTTTATAGATTGGTCTTGAGTTGATAAGTCTTGAGCTACTTTGTTAGGAGATAAGTTGTTTGGAATTTCTTTGTGAAAAGATGATTGGTCAGAGATAACTATCTAAAGTTTGGAGCTGATTGTATGAATTATAAAGCTCCTCGGTCCTAATCTATTTGAAGCACAAGTCCGGTGTTGGTTCATCTAGATCTACATAAAACACTAGTGTGGATCTACTTGATAAACTAGTTCTGGAGCTGATTGGCCTTTGATAGCTTTTTTTGGAGTTTCATTTTTTGGAGGTGAGTGATCTATACTAGCTTGATCCAAAGCTAAGCGTATGAAGTTCAAATTTTAAAGTGAGAAGTATAGAGCTTCTTGATGGACTATTCATGAGCTTCTTAGTTAGAGTTTCTTGAAGCAAAATTATTGAGGTGGAAGGTACGAAGCTTCTTGGTCTAGAACAACTTAAAGAAATGGTTTGGAGTTGGTCAGTCTGTTCTGGAGAGCTACTTGGTAGAGAGAGTGTTTGGTTGTCAATGATACAAAAGTAGTGTAAGGTGAAGAATGAGAGATGGATTTCCCCATGACGAGGGAATATGTATGATGATGAATTTTGATTTATGTAGAAGTATTTTTGGAAATTTCTTAAAACATGAATCAAATATGTCTCTACTATGTCATCCTTCGAATAGCTAAATCCATTGTGTTGCTTATGTGCAAATATACACAAACCATGTACATGTTTTATTGTGTAGATACAAAATCATGCATATGTGATTTAAGAAATTGGGCACATAGGAATGTTACACATGTTACTTTCCAATGAGAGGAGATTATAGAGATGTGGTTCTCAATCTTGATCTCATGACATTTACTTCCAATTTTGAAAATATTTCTCACCTATGTCATTTGAATATCGAATAGGATTTTTTTCCTTCCTAGAAAAAAGTATTTTACTCGCTTTTTCCATACATATTTAAGTGTAACAAGTTTTCATGTGGAAGTGATTACATTGTTACGTGTGTTGTGTTGTAAATTTTGTTGTATTTGGATGTACATGTCATTTTGGTTTAAGTGCTTGATATTTTTCATTTGATGTTGTGCATAGTGTGTCATTCGATCAATAATAATTGTGTATGAGGCAATTTAATATGTTTGTGTGGAACAAGTTATGTGATAATGTTTGAGGAAAACATTAGAGACTCCATCTAGAGAAGTAGATTGTTTTGTGGAATTATTTGTACATGCTTTTTATGCTTAGCGTCTTGAATACACAACATGTTAATAGTTGTCATAAAAGTACCTAGTGATTAGTCATTTTTGACATGACAACACCCAATCATATCATGACATGTAACATTTGCATTTTAAAATTTTAAATGTTCAACCATTAGCAGACATGATCAAATATGGGTCTCAATCAAAATGTAGTGTAACTAAAATTTACTATTTTAAATCAATTCAAAATATATCTTTCCCTCCAATTCAACACTCAAAAATGGATAGAAATATATGTAATTTACTAAAAATCTTGAACTACATGCTTCGGGTAGGTGAAAAATCAGGTTTTCACATTTTATAGAATTTATTTTGTGGTTCTTTCCCCTAACATAAGGTGCACCACTTTTATTGTGTTTTCTCTATCTATCATCTTAGTTCCTTGATTTTTGAAAATTAAATGTGTCCTACATATGTCATGTTGGATTTTTGTTGAGTTATTCTTCAGCATTGCAGTTAGTGAACGACCCGATACTTGTACGTACATAGTATCAGATTAAGTCCCCTGGAAAATATTAAAGGGACAACCACCATTGTCATTTTCATAGATCACAACTTCAAGAATTAGAGAAAATGAAAGAGACTCGTTGTCGAGATTACATTAGTCTGTAAACTGAACGAGTTAGTGTGGAATTTTTTTAGTCTTCGAGAATTAGGAGAGTTCATGCTGTAATGCTTCCACATATGGTGGTTTTACTATGTTATGTGTTTTTATTATTTCATTTTTCCCTAAATTTTTAGAAACTAAATGCATCCTTTACGTATTTCGTGATGGTTGTTTTTGCATCAATTTTTTCTTCATAGTTCTTGAACAAACAAACGCCCATCCATACTAATAAGTGACGAAATTCCCCTATTAAGGATCAGATGGAAAACGATCGTCTTCATTTTGGTAGATCAAAACTCCAAGAACATGCGTTTATCAACTAAAGAAGACAGTTGCAGGAATTTTGTAGTCTTCGAGAATCGAGAGGGAATCAGATGTCATACCCGGACTAGCTGTATAATCCCATGAATAATTTTACTTCATAATTCGATCGAGGAAGAGTCGTTTCAGATACATGCACACAAGTAGAAGGTGAAGATAGTGTGCTACCCAATATCTAAGACACAAATAGTGATTATTTTTGTATTTTCAAAGCATGTTGGTTCATTTACACGGTGTTAGATATCAATTTTCCTGTCTAATACGGTTTATCTTGACAACTACATTGTAACTTCTTTTGTTGCAGTTGACACAAAGTTGCATTCCCAAAACATGAGATTGAGTGGATGTAATTGCGGGAGAGATTCATTGGAATATATTTTGTTGCAATCTCTTACATTCCTAATCTAATGTTGAATGACGTTTCACAGTAGAAACTAAACAAATCAATCATGAACTCAAGCACAAGTGAAACTCGTTTTATAGGATTGTTTTTTTGAATTTCTACATTAAAACAAGATGTGACGCGAGAAATGGTGCTTAGTTTGATTTTTCCATTTATCTAATTTGGTAGTTTTGTATATAGGTTATGTACCAAAAGTTTTGTCCAAAAGTCTATTAGGGCGTCGAAGAAACAAAACATGTTGACAACCATCATGTACACATGAATTACACAGCAAGTTTTTAAGTGATGAGTGTGAAAATGTGTAAAATCACATAAACGATTGCGATCAAAATTTCTATGCAGAAATCATTAATATATAATCTAGCATACGCATGACTAGTGAGGTTAGGAGGTTTGTAAATAGGAAAATGTGGGATGTTATGGAACACGTTTAGCAAGGAGAGACCGCAGTCAATATTCTAGGGATAGCATGTGCATGATGGTGAGTCATAAGATAACGTTCAAATTTGGGGCCTTCTTTAGATACTTTGTAAATGAGACTTGCACATAGTTTTACTCAATGTATTATGGTGTGTGCTTGAATAAGATGATTGAGTGAAAATTTCTGGAAAATAATTGATGTGCTGGTTATTGTTTACATGTATTGTATATGTAGAGATTCATACCGTGGTATAGTTGTGAATGTATCTATTAAAGGCCCTATTTACAAAATATTCAAGGGTGAATAAGAAGGTCACTAGTTTATAGATTAGAATAATATGGATTATGAGTATCAACTAGATGTCTTCCATGTGCTGATGTAGGTGGATGAAATATCGATAGTGCGTGTGAATTTCATATTGTATGTAACTAATGCACACAGTGGACATTGCAAATGTAGTAGACATACAATTTTCGTCACATAAGACATATCTTCTCTGCAATATTTTTACTCTTCTAGTCGAGAATGTGGATATTATTTTAGTTAAAACGTATAGCTTTGGGCATAAGATGTAAAAATGTATTTTTAGTTAATGGAAAATGTGGTGGATGCTTCAAATACTTTACTTTAGACATGAACATTTTTTTATAAAGTAGTGTATTGGTCAAAAAGGTATTATCGACATTATGGGAAATTTCGAGGAACCTCCACTCCAAATGATTGTACAGTTCCACTGGAATAGGAAAATCTTAAGTGATTAATTGCATTAAGAATATCTTGGTGGAAAATGTTGAAACAGTAAGAGCCCTATGTTTCTTTTAGAATGATGGGAGTATCTTCTTTCAACATCCATGGTATAATAGTAAATGTGTCACTCAAAATTCCCTTGCTTGACATGAGACCTCCAAATAGGAAAGTAGTAGATTTATTTCTAGACGAAAATGAAACATTCTAGATGTGTTTATCTCGAAGAGATGAGTATCGTGGGTTGGAAATAATTGATATCGATGCAAGAGAGGTTTTCTTTCTCATAAGAATGTCATCTTCGGAGGTATATATGTGATTCTTTTTGGGGATCTTTCCACCTCCATGTAAAGAACATATCAATGTATGCATGAAGTATAAAAGGAACAAAGGTTATGGAAATCATTTTCATCGGTTTTAACACTGGACACAATTTTTTCATCAAAAAGGGGAGAATGTAGAGTAGGTGAAGTTACGTAACATGTTGTCTAATTTGAGAAATAAAAATACCAAGATAAATTATTGGGATCTATTAATGTTAAGAACCTATTTGTGGTTTGGTACAAAGGAAATGTATATATTTGACTCTTCCAGTCATTTTTTTGCAATGAATTTCCTAGTGACATGCTTAAGAAATTGAATGTGCCTCTAAGCACGAGTTATTGTGACCCATCTAAAAAAAAAGTGACCTATGGACAAAATGATGATGATCAATTGGAGAGTGAGGTATTACTCTGCACTATTCAACATGTCATGTTGGTGTGTAACTTGTGAGTGGAGGTAGGATTCTTTGATGGATCTCTCATTAAAGTGAGGAAAATAGTGTATTCTTATGGAATAAATCCTCTTGATCTACCAATATTTGATTTCATAGAAATTGAGAGTTAGATCAGAATGCCATGGGATTTAAGTTCCAAAGTATGTACCTATGCCTCAAGTATTAAGTACACATGAGACAAATACCTTTAGAGATTTCATAGGCTCTTACAATTCACAAGTCACTCTCAACAAAGTAATAGTTGACATATGCATCATGGAGCAACAAGGGTTGACATTCACAAAAAGATTGAGAGTGAAATCTCTTTACAAATCAATCATTATTATAAGATGAAGGACATTGCATATGTTTCTCTTAGTAAGAGGAAGGAATCTGTTTGTTGAAATGTGAACATAGATTAGGTCTCACATTGTTACTCACTTATACTTGAGTAGTCAAATATGTATTTTTTTCGATATTTTGAGGCTTGTGTGTTTTTTTCCTTTTCTTCAAGTGGAGGTGGTAATTTAAGATTGTGAACATGAATAAATAACAATACAGTAACATTTGCTACTTATGTGTTGCATAATTATTTATTTTGTTAATTCTCATTTGTTCTACCTATTTGTAATTGATGTTCGTATACAATTAAATGTTTAAATACACAATTAAATTTTTTCCATTTCATAGTGTTTGTGAGAATCATGGTTGTATCATACCACGAGTCTATCAAACATTAATTAATTTTTTATTTTATGTTCTATAACATGTTTTAATTAAATATATTATATTTTTTAAATATTGTTACATAACATATTGATAAATTTATATTCTATTTGACATGTACATTATAATATCTTAAATTTATTATTAGTATAATTCTTAAAATAATAATTATTGCAATTATTATTATTATTATTTGTAATAATTATATAAAAATTATTATTTTAAAAATATTTATAATTATAATTATTTACCATTATGCTTATTATATTTATAGAAAAATGAATACACATATAATTATAAAACACATATATAAATACTATACATACATATCTATATGTGTATTTGTATACATATATGTATAAAAATATAAACACAAACACCTTATAATCATAATTATTGTATTTATGCTATTATCATAATTACAAATAAAATTAAAATTATAGTAATTATTAATTGTATTTATTTTAATGTTATTATTATAAATATAGGTTTATATGTCACAATAATAAGAATAGTGAAATTGGTGGGATGTGTTGGACCCTGTCTCGACGGGCCCATCCCTCTAGTTCGGGTTGGGGCGATAAGCCCAATACTCGCCTCCTCCGCCACTTGCCTTCATGTTTGCACTCTTGCTTGATGTTTTTGCTCTTTTTTATTAATGCTCATACTTTGTGATTTTTTATTGTTGAGGCTTTGATGTGACTTGGAGTTGGGATCTATCACGGCCTTTTTGGCTTGATTTGATTAGATATTTTACATTTTGGGTTGCGACTCTTTCCACCTAATTTTTGCATGATTAATATTCTACATTATTATTATTAATATAAAAGTGTGCTTTTTAATAGAAAAAGAATAAATTTATAATAGTAATAATTTAAAAGTTATGTTTGTTATTTCATTTATAGTAGTGATTAAAGGTGTTACTCTTAGTTATTTTACAAATATTGTATTAGGGGTGTTGTTTTACATATTTTGTTGGGTAATATTGAAAATATGATTATGTGGTGGATGAATTTGTTAGAATGGATATCCCTTTAAGAATAATATTTCATATACCTAATTTGTATCGTTCCAGCCAATCAACACTTTAAAGATTGCAGCCATGTCGCATCATGGAATGGTAAAAGGACTGCAAAATACTATATATCTCCTGTCAGTCATTGGAATTTTAAGTCAGTTGCTTCAACATTCACCATGGCTTCCTCGCTGCAGAATAAATTTGATCAAACAGATATGTGGCAAAAACATATATTTTGTATATCTATCATGTGCAGGACTAATAATTTCAATTAATAAAACCCATTTAATAAATAATTGTTTGAGAACACGAGGAGCCTCGAAACTGAAAAGCATCTTCACAAGAGACTTAATTTTTCTCCTGCCTCTTCACAAGGGACTTGATTTTCTCATGTGCGAACTCTTTTAGATCCAATTTCTTGTCCGCTTCGATGGAATGGGAGACGGCCAAGGCAAAATGATATAAAGAAGTGCCTCATCAGCTTATTCATTGGAATTTTAAGTCATACTGAGTTGCAGCAATATTCACCATGGCTTCCTCGCTGCAGAATGAAGTTGATCTTCCTTTTATCGACCTCTCACAGTTTTCTTTCGACTCTGAGGGACTCAAAAACCTTCAAAACCATCCGGGGGTAGCCACAGTGAGAGAAGCCTGCAAAAATGGGGATGCTTCGGCGTTCTGAACACTGGAATTCCAGATGATGTTATCCAGAAGTTGGAGAGTGTTAGCCACGAGCTGTGTGCCATGCCCCGGAGATGAAGGATAGAGCCATCACATCCAACCCGTATGACACCTACTCTCGAATTCCTTACAGGGAAAGCTTCTGGTTCCCAACTACGTGTGATTCGGATTCCGTCCTCGCCTTCTGTAACAAGCTATGGCCGGAAAAGGATAACCTTAAGTTGTGGTAACTTATCTTAATCTATCTCTGTTTTTTAAAAAAAAAAAAATTCTGGCTCACTCTAATGTCATTATCACATTTGTTTACAATTTATGGTATTTGATGCCAGCGAGACAATTGTAGCATATACACTTGGCATGGCGGACGTGCAACGCAAGATAAGTATTATGATTCTAGCCAGTTTGGGGTTGGACGTGGAGACTTTCTACCATTCTCATTTCGAAAAAGCTCCATCTTATATGCGTATAAACCACCATTACTCTGATGGAAAATTCGCAGCTGGCGAAGAAGCTCTGTTTGCGCATACCGATCCCAATTGTTTTACCATCGTTTACCAAGATATTGGCGGCGGGTATGAGATTCAATCCATGGAAGGCCACTGGGTTGACGTCAAAGCTATCCCCAATTCCTTGGTTATCAACATAGCTGACTCCCTCAAGGTCTCGGCCCTATTTCCCTAATAATTTATTTGCATATTTCTTTTGGTAGATTTGTTAAGCATAAAATCATGCGGTGAGTGCAGGCATGGAGCAATGGCAGGTACCACAACACAAATCATCGTGTTGTTTATAAAGACTGGACGAATCGTATGTCTCGTGACATGGATTATACAGATTTCAGATAACGAAATATGTGCGCCAATGGAACTTGTGGACGAGGAGCATCCACAACGTTACCGCCCTTTTCCTTACCCCCCGTTCCTAGAAGCTAAAATGAAATATCCTATAACTATTGAGAGTTATCTTTGGCATATCCACTACTTATTGACAGGTTGTGCCGGAGTATCCCATACAATGAGGAAATTTAGGTACCCCCTGTTTATTTAAACTTTATTGAGGAAATTTCACATTGAATGGGTGAAAGGTAGTTTCACCTATATTAATAAATTAGTCTTTATGGTTGTAAGTCATAAACACTATTATAGATGTGCAATTGTTGTAGGTTAGTTTTATTGTGTTCATTTATTATAAGAAATAATGTAATCATGTAAGTAATTAATATTACTTACATGGGTATAATTGTGATATGGTTTATGGATAAGTATCGTTCCGATATTTAGTATTTGTGTTAGTTGAGCATTATCTACAAATATCTCACGATAAATATTTGGCTATTTTTCTGAAACTCAATGTGAGGCTTATTGAAACTTATATTGTGTAATTTGGCATTGACTTGATGATAGGCAATTTCACCTATATTATTGAAATGTTATGTTAAAATTGTAGCTCATAGTTGTTTATAATAAACACTATTATAAATGTGTAATTGTTGTCGGGTTTATTTTTATTTTGTTAATTAATTAATAGAAAAAGTTAATGTAAGTAATTAATATTTCTTATTTAAGTCGGTTGTTTATTAGGGTATGATTATCATATCATTTACGAATAAGTGTTTTTCCCATATTTAATATTTTTGTTAGTTGTGCAATATCTAAAAGTATTGTATCTATGTTCTTTATTTGTTTGATAATGGATGGGTGCATGAATAAAGATCAATCACTCTTTAGTCCTACATGTCAATTATGTGTTTATCATTTCATATTAGAGTTTAATATACAAGCAAATTATTCTTAAAGGAGTGAGTAAGGTGAGAGGAGATCTTAGAACAATTATTTTTGGTGAAATATTTTTGTTGTGGAGTAGGATCACTATACTCTTTTGGATCCAAATCCTTTATTATTAGTTATAATCTACCAACTCATCACAATTGCACTCAACCTAGTGAGGCATCAAGTTGCATTTCTTTACACATACAGGTGAGTTGAAGAGATCATCAAGCTTGAATCTAGATCCTTTTCACCTAGCGAAAAATAGGAGAGTTTCCAATGAAGTCCCAAGGTGTGAACAAGAGAAGTAAGAAATATGCACAAAGTCCTGGTCTAGAAACTACAAAAAGACAAAATTAAAACAATAATAAAAATTGCAAAATGGAAGAGAAAACTCTAGGTGGTATTGTCAAAACATAAAGCAAATGAATACTCAAACAAGGAAACCCTTTTTTTGGATCCAACACCCAAGATGATTGGGTGATTAATTTTTTTTTAAAAATCCAAAATTTTACATATAATAAAATTATGTCCACTTGCATATCATGTCAGGAAAAGTAATGTTTACATTATATTTGAGGTGTTAGTAATTATGTAAATGTAGAAATGTAATTACTATTGTAATAGTGAAGTTGTTAATAAACAACTTACTAATATAGATTTTGGTGGTTAGTAGTATAATATTAAATAGGTTAGTAGTTGGAGTGTTATACCCGTGAATATTATTCTAGGATATTAGTTGTAACACCTCCATATTATTCGAGAAATCCTATGAAAACATTTATTATGGTGGTTATTAGTTGGATATCATTGTTGGTACTCATCTACACACATGATCATGATGACAATGCATGGTCTAAGAAAGAATGTTGGATATGAATTGAGAGGTTGCGATACATATGTGCTACTGTTAGCATGACGGCAACATGAGGAAATATGACTTGATAGAATTTTGTAGACCTATAAAAATCCTCTATCATGCATACTAAGATTGGAGATGTGTGCTCAATTCCATGTAATTTTCCACTCAATTCCTCACTTTGTTGTACTAAAGATCAATTTATTGTTTTTATCAACTTTCTTGCATTGGAATATCAACCACAATATTGAATTGGTTTTGAATCTTGCAAACTCTTCCATAACCGACTGTTACTTGACTATCGTTTTTTTTGGATGATTGAGAAGACTCGACTTACCATGATTTGCATCAAAACAACCTCAAAGGAATACCATTTCCACTTGTCTTGCATATGTCCTATCATGAAAAATCTACACACGACTTTATAAAAGAGTTCACTTTCTAGCATTGATCCATCGGCTGGTCTCGTCTACCTCCACTAAGCTTAATCTCTTCGCAACTCAGTTAACTCAAAGATCCTAATGATAATCTCTACAATCTACAAGTGAACTCAAATTGTTCATGAATGTACATCTATCTACCTTTGGAAGGGCACTCAACATAAATGGGGATGTAAAAATGAATTCCATAACACAATGATCTATTGGAATGCCAAGGAATTCATGGTTTTAGATCTACATATTTTGATCTACTAAAGGAATCTCTAAGCAAATCTTCACATCTGATATATTAGTGGTCCTTCCTATCCAAATTGATCCTCATTTTAAATAAAAAGTTCATATTTTGATTAAAGATAAGATCTCACAATATTTAGCCATGTAATATTTCATTTAGCTATTATTGGTTTATTTATTTATAAGGTGATGCAGCCTATAATTTACTGTAAATGACCCAGATGCATGACACATCACTCACTTGAGGTGAACGCTCACCCAAAGAGCACAAAGGCACTAGGTCCCTCTTTAGAGTTGTTTGTACAAAATGTTAGCATGATGATGCACATGTATATTCAGATTCATAACCAATAGTAAACAACACACAGTGCATAAACCAAATCTAGATCTTAGAATATATGTAAGATGAACTAAACAATGAATATAACAAGATTTACAATGCAAGAACTGATTAGTCATGTTCAACACCATTATCCAGCCAATATGAACCATTGTATTAAATATTGTAAAACATAGAAGCTTCATACACTATAAAAGTATCTTTATGAGTCATGTGCTCAACAAAACCAATAGCATAACTCTACAATAGTTGACTCACTCTAAACGTGCAAATCAATACATATATATAGGGGTGGGGACTTTCCCTTCACCGCCCATGCACTTCTCAAAATAGGTCACATGCTAATAATAGTCATGCACCTTTACAAAAGGATGCACAACATGCAAGTGTTCTAACAATAGACTTCCTATAGTTAACTCTGAGTAGAAATCCTATTATTAGCCTAAACTATGCATGACGCTAAGTCATTGCTTGTTACCAAAATACCATTATGTGTGGACCGCAAGTCTTCATGTCTTTGTGTGCTCAACACGCTAACTCCAAAAATAACCTTTAAAATAGAAATGACTAAGTCCTGATCCTAGGCACCTCAGATATATTGTAGCGTTACATGATCTTTCAATGCCCTACATTCACGTGCCCAACACTTAGGCCATTATGTTTGTCCAACATTACCCCACACTAAAATGGATTTCACCCCGGTAATGGGTAATCACCTTGTTGCTCTAAAGAATATAGGATAAATGAATGAAAGAACAAAGAATAAAGAATATGGTGAGTCATCTTATTGTGTACCCTTTTCTTCTTCTAGTAGAATGAATTATGGATATTCACTTTGAATTTCTCCCTCAAATTTGTACCAGTCCTTAAGCATTGCATTTTCCTTGTTAGGGATGTCCACAACGATGCCATCTAACTCATCCAAAGTCATGTTTCCACCCTCAATTTTCAAAATTCTAAGGATGTTGGCCATACTTGAGACCATCCCTTCCATGACATCCATCTTCACAGCAATGAGCTTCCCAATGCCCTTGATCCGATCCATGTGTTGTTTCCTCACAACATCCAGTGCGTCACGTTTTGTCTCTACCAAGGTAACTCATTCTGTGTGCCCGAGTGTTTCATCCTTTGTTTCCTGTAGAACTTCATTCTCCTCTGCCTTTTTCCTTTCCTATATTAAGTTATCAGGTATTGTACACATGGCCAATACTATATCTTCCTTCTTCATTTCATCTTTTATGGCTTACAAAATAGCCTCATAACTAGATATCTTCCTTGTAATCGAAGCCTTGGCCCTCGATGCTTCTTCTACAACATCCTTTGGTTTAGGGAGGTGTACTGGTTCATCCTCTAAAAGAAAATGAACTATTGTATGGAGGTAATGTAATTCCGAATTGAACTCCTTGGGCACCTTCTCCTGAAAATCAGGCCTTTTCTGCAAGATTTCATCGGAAATTTTCTTGGCCATCTTTTTGACATTTTTGTACCTCGCCTTTGCATTATCTCTCACTTTGGTGAGTCATTTGATTTCTCTGTCCTTATCTTTCTTATCTTCCTAGAGCACCCATACTATTACTACCTTATCAATATTTTGGTGTGCTACTTTAGACACTTTAACCAATGTGTTACTCACTTGTTCATCAAAAAATTGTGTGGGTTTGATGGTCATATGGCGTGTATGTGGAACTTTCCTCATCTTCTTCAAACTACATGCCTCCTCGCAGACATCAAAAATAGGATCATCCATATGAGTCTGCATACTCCAGGATATCTTCTTACGAATGCGTGTGTTAGCCATTTTTGGGTCCATCCAATCCCAGCCATACAATTGTATATTGGGCAGGGTGCTACGGAAGCAGGCGCAAATTATTTTTGACGGGTCATCCGTATAACCCAAATTCCGAGTTCCTGCTGCCTCTTCATAATTATGCACTCCGGTGTGTTTTCCATCATTCTCATGAATAGACGTGCCCTCTTCTTGTTGTACTGCCACGCCTACATCCTACTACATAGTGCCTCCAACATTCTGGTTTACTTCTCCTTCATCCTCTCCTTCCTTCCTTCAAAGCATGGGGCATACTAAAACTTCTATGTCTCCTCCGGCGTTGCTCTCTCCTTCACCTGAGTGTTATTCATGAACATTTATGCTTGTGTCTATAGTCTCATAGACCACGTGCTCTCCAATATCCTCATCCTCCTACATTTCCACACTGGGGGTGGCCTCTACTCTATGCCCTCCCATACTTGGAGTGGCCTCCTCTTCTGCGCACTTGGTTGTCGAGACTCCTCCCTCACTATCCTTTACAGTACATATTTTCTATGATTTTTTGATTTCTTCTTCCTCATCTTTCATAGGAGTCATGCGTGGTGATCTTCTTACCGGATGTGAATTCCCTACACCAGTGTCTCTGGATGTGCACCTTCTACGTATAATTCTTCTGGTATGCACAAGTCTAGCACTGTCCTCTGGTTCCTCTTATTCCAGGACATTCTCCAACTCTGTAGCCATTGGATCTTCCTGATTTGGGGTGTAGAGGAATCTTGCCTTGATGTTCCCATAATGTGCCCCTTTTTGGAGGTCCGAGAGTGTCATATCCACGCCCTTTACTACCTTACCATCCTTAAACCTTGGCCTTAGATAAATGTATACGCACATTGGTTCAATTTTTCCTACGGCCGACTCTCTCTAGCGTGATGTCCACATTGCCTAATTCCATGGTTTCCACATAGGTCTCTTTCCTTGGCCATACATAAGTCTTGCACAAAATGTGGATATTTGCATCAAATTTTTCCGCATCAAATTGGAGCTTACACACATCATTGAACCTATTCACTTTCTTGAAATATCGGGCAAGTAAAATATAAGGGTAACTTACACCATGGGCTCTTACCACCGACTACATATGGAAGTGCCCCAAGCTAAAGTCTTGATAGATTGTAAACTCAAATTCCTTATCCAATACTTTTGGCAGACTCTCGTGTGGAATATGCCACTCTCCATCAAACACCCTTCACTGACCTCCTAAACCACTTCCCTAGGCGCTCCTTATACATGTTAGAAATAGTTCCACGTAGAGTGTATTTGGAAAATTTCTTCGCTGGGGATTTATTCTCCAACAGAACACCAGATATTCTCCTTGGTCCGTCGAGCACGTAAATTTCATTAAATACAATCAACAACAAGATGGCACCCCAAGTTATTTTCTCACCTTTATCTTCCGGATGCCTCACGCCAAGCTTTTTGCAATGTACCCCACAATGTTGTAGTACCTCTTGTTTATCATCTTATGCGCTATGTGTAACCAACGCATATTCACCTCAATCCACCATTCGGTACCCAACTTGCTTCCTACCAAGTGTGTCCTTCTTATACTGATGTAGGGTAGATGTGGCATCAATTCCCTCATCATCTGATAGATCTCCAGCAATCTCCGAGCTTGAGTCACGCAACCCTATCACCTTCCCAATCAACTTGGTGGTGATCCTCATTCTCCTACCCGCAAAGTAGAAAAATTCCTCATGCATGCATGACATGAGCCACTGGTACAATTTCTCGGGCTTCCCAAAATAGGGAAACTCCAAGATTTTCATGACCCCCACGCTTTCGAGTAACCTCTTCACAAAGGTGTCCAAAACTCTAGTGTCGTCTGCTAAACATTGGTTAGTTTTCCTATAGACTTCTATTGTAATGTCCTCCAGGAACTTCTTAGTGTGGTGGTTGATTTTGAAACCCTACACTATGTAATATTTGTTGTCCATGACCCCCCTCAATAACTTCTTCCGGATATAACATCTCAACCAACCACTCCTTTCCTAGGTCGTCAACCTCCTTCCTCATAGCTGGAGCCTTTCGTAGTGCCGTTTTCCTTCTAATCCACAAGTGTGGAAAAACCATAGCTACTATAGACCCAAATCATGCCTAAACCCCTTCATTGCGCACCTGCACCACCGCTTGAGTCCTTTTGTGCATATACTCTCAATCAACGTGCTTTGAATCTTTTTAGGTACAATCAATCTATAGAATGCATATCGTCTTCATCTCTTCTTCACACTTTGTAATTTTCTTCAAACTCATAAGGTAACAAATGTCATTGCAAACGTTCACTTTAAACAAAGTTTCAAAATCCCCTTCATTAATTGCTCCATCTACCACTTGTACGAAATTGATTCCCTTTGAGCATGTTTTGCTCCTCTTTTTCCCACACCCCAATCTCTCACGCCTCATTCATAATTTTCTGGTGCACCACTACTTATCTATCATAGATCTCCTCTACCCACACTTCCTTACGCCGAAGTAGTTTATCCAATGTGACCCAAACATACGTAGTCTCAAATTTGTAGCCTTCTTGAGTTATACTAAGCACCCAAAGGCTTACATGTGGTCTTAACTTTGAGAAATTCTCATGCGAGTTTTCATGAAGTTTGAAATCCTATTCCTTTTATAGTCACTCATGAGTTTATTTATTTATTTTACCCTCTTTATCCACCCCACACTAAGGGTATGTGTAGTCCTCTACACATAAAAACACTTGAGATTGTAATCAACTTTCGGCATGCAAGCACGCTTATTACACATAACATTGAACTAAATTGACAAAGCATAGTGACGATGAAGGAAACACATCTAAAGGAAATACAATAAGGGAAATATAATCTAAATGGAAATATTTCCTTATTAAAAACACCAAGAAGACTTATTTATAGTAGGGCTTCATCCTACTCCCGTTGAAATAACCAGAAACAGTTTTCCATCAAGCACCTCTCGCTGGCAAGTGCCTAAGTCAAGTATATGAGTGATAACATATGGTCCCAACCAATTCACCTCAAGCTTGCCTAGGTGGCGCAAAAAAATTGAATCATAAAGAAGTACCATGTGCCCAACCTCAAGCTTCTTATCTCTAATGTGTTTGTTATGCCATGCCTTCTGCCTAGCTTTTTCTTGCTTCTAACTCCATTGTGCTATGGCGTGCCTCTCATCCCGGTTGTATCAACTTTCAATTCCCTCTTCTAATTATTTCTCATCAGCTAGACCTCCCATGTGTGCAATACGTATTTAGAAGGTAACATGAATTCCTCGGAAAGAACTACTTTGCACCAAACACCAACTAAAAGGGTGTTAACTTATTCAATTGTTTGTAGGTTGTTCTATATGCCCAAATTACAGTAGAAACTTTATCATCTCAATCTTTCCTTCCAACATCCCAAATTTTTGTAAAATTATGGCTCAATATCTTATTGAAGGCCTCAAAAATCTCATTTTCTTGAGGGTGCTAAGGTGTTGTCTTGTGGTGTGCAACCATAAATTCATCCAATAATATCCTAATGGTCTCATTAAGGAAATGAGTTCCCCTATCACTTTGTAGTCATTTTTATGCCCTTAGAACAACAATCTAATCCCATGTTAGTGACCTATTACCCAGGTGGGTGTTGGGCGCTCACCCAAGGCACACGCAGGCATCGAGACCCTCCTTTATGTGAGTCTTGTGAGAATACATTGCTTAATGACATAAACATAGATGTAAAAAGGTAAAGAACCATGCATTCATTATGAGAGCTTTAAGATGAGTTATTATATCATTATACCTAGTTCGATAACAGGAGAAACATCAAACAAATAATAGATTTGATTCATACCATAAAGGAAATGCACTAGGTTTTACACCCATGAACAATACATATTTAGAATAGAACTATTTATTTAATATTGATCATAGTTTAGTAACCATATTACATTCACCAAGGCCATACCATGCCAATGTATCAATGCAGATAAGACTCATGCATCAGAAGTCCTAACTATGCTTCCCATAGTACAAAAATATTTTCACAAACCCATCCCTCTAGACAAGATATTACTCCTACAGTCCTCTAAATGAGAACCCCAACTCTCTGGAACCTTCTTATTATTCCTGTAGAGATTCATATTTCTATTCATGCTCTATCTGATATCATGCTCTCTTCCTTGATAGTGTCTCTCTTCTTTTACCTGAGCATCTCTATATATAGTTGTATTTCCCATCGTCATGCCTTTTTGAAGTAGCAGATCGGTCACCAAGTGTCAAGGTGGTCCTCTAATGGAGCATGTTTATTCCCATCCAAGATCTCCACTCTCTACAATGATGTCTTTCTAGATCCTTCCATTGCATGGAATATTCCTTTCTTGACCACTAAGTTGCTAGGATGGCACCTTATCCACTCCACATGCTTAGTTGGGTCACACTTTTCTTGTGTGCTCCCTAGAACACAGAATATGGTTAAGTCCTACAACCCTTTACTTTTCCTCACATGCATTGTGGGTTCTACTAAACCCTTTTAAAACCCTTGTCTTGTGTCCTTACCTTGTGTTCCCTTCTCCATATTGGCCCTACACACCCACGCACCTTCTTGTACTTAGCCAATATTATGAGGCCCAACATCACCCCACACTAAGCTTGTTCTTCATCCTCGAGAACACCTCTTCTTCAAAGAAATAAAGAATGGAAGAACTCGAAAGGTTGGAATAAAGAATGAATGAATTAATAATGAGGAATGAATGAATTAAATAATGGGGGAACGAAGAAGAATTTGTTTATTGTTGAAGGAGGAGTGGGAAATCCTTCCTTATATCCACCTCAAGCTTCTCCCAAGAATCTACCTCGCTCTGTGCTTGCCGAAAGAGGTCACCTACTAGGGCACTCACCTCCTCAAAACTTATCTCATCCCTTTGGCACTCATCATATCAACAATCCCTTCCAGTTGTTTTCCAAAATCATCAAGCGCATCCATCCTTCGGGTGATCTGGGGTATAATTCCTTCAACCAGTTTTTGATCGAGCCCTATAAGGTCTTGATGGCTTCTGATTTCTTCTCCACCTCATCCAGATCTTATCCCGCTCTTCTCTATTCCCCTTATTCTTCTCCTAAAAATCCTTGAGCTCTGCTTCATGTGTATAAATTATAATTCTTACTACCCTATCTCTATCATGCAATTATCATAAACATCTTCAAAAAATTGTGAGGCAACCTTTACATCGGTAAGAAGTTTTGTATCTTGAGTGACAATCTCTACAACCTTCACTTCTCCTCTTTTTCTTTGTGTGTTAGTGCCTCCTTTGTGGACTCTCAAGTGAGTGGAAACCTTTCCATTTTGAGGATGAGAGTCAAATCCTCCAGGAACTGCAAGGTTGATTCATAATTTTTCTCAGGCAGTGCTAGGTCGGGATGCTTTAAGACAATAAAATTTGTAATCATCTCAATTTTCTTATATACTTTGTGCACCCTTTCCTTTTCCTCTTTCATTTCGCACCTTAACTGTGTGTTGATTAGCTCTTCTTGCTTCAGGTCCTTGCTCTTCTCGAGGAGATCCTCCTCCTTCTCCAATTCCCCTTCTAGGAATCTCACCCTGTCATTCCTTCCAAAAATTCTAGCCTCAACCTCAACTAAAACCTTGTTGAGTGCATTATAGAATTTTTCATCCAACAAATATTGAGCATTCACCAAGGGGTTTATTCCTTTTTCCTCTAGCATCTTCATCAGCACCCCTTGGCTCACTTCGAACTCAAGCTCATCAATGTGGGACTCAAATGCCCAAGATAGAATTTTCCTAGTCCATGAGAACGTGCATTCTTCATCAAATGAAGACACGACAAGGATTTTTTCTATTTGCATGGTTCTCTAGAAGCACGCACATAAAATCTTTCTTGGATCACGAGATATAACCCATTCCCTACCCTTGTGCTGCCACTACACTCTTCCCACCTATTCATGCAACCTTTGGAAAGCTTATTGTTAGGCTGGGGTCTCCGCCCATGCTGCCATACTATTTTCCAATGCTCTCCTCTTCTATCTCCTTGAGCACTTCATTTACACTACGCTCTACCTCTTGTTCCACTAATTTTTTTATAATGCCTTCCACTTCTCTCTCTGTGGCCTCTTCTATTTGCTCATTGGTAAGGCTTGGGTTCCTCTGATCCCTCATGTTCACCTCTTCACTCACCCCTCTTCCTTGAGCGTCTTCTTCCTCTTCGCCATCCATCTCTTTATTTGAATCATGTATATCATAGACGAGATGATTCTTAACTTCTTCATCCTCATCATCATCCTTCTCGCCCCTATAGTCCTCCAAGCCCTCTATATCCTCTGAGTCTTCCTTCTCTGCCACCTTCTACTTCTTCCTAACTAGTGATTCTAGTATAGGAGACTCTTCTTTTCTTCCCCTTCAATAGGAAACTCCTTCCTTGGTGATTCTTCTTGTGTGGGAGGCTCCTCTTCCTCTGGAACCTCCTCTTCTCGGGGTATTCTCCCTAATCGGTACTTCTTTCTATGCGTTTAAGTTATTGGCTTAGTGCTTGTTTCGCGCGCCCACAAATTATGTTGTTTGTACACTTGGTGCCTTATTCTCCTGCACTTCTTCTCTCTCCCTCTTCTTGGTGCATCCCTCTTCCTCCCTATGGGGTCTTCTATAATGGATACATCATTCTCTAGGTAGGCGCCCTTCTCAAACTTTGGTATGATGTGCAAGTATACTCTTGCTTGATCCTTCCAAGAATGGTGGTAGCGTCAATGGCTTCAACATCAGCACTTCATGGGAAACACACTTCTCCACATATGTGCACTTATTTGGGTATATGAGATTTCTATGCATCTCACACACTACTCTTGTTATACCATGCTCAAGTCGAACCTTAGCCTTTTGGCCTCCTTGAAATGGTTGACCCCTTCCTAGAAATACTACGCGGTGAAAGAGAACGACAATTTACACCATGGACTCTGAGTCCCATCTCGTCAGAGTGAATCTTCCAATGTAGAAATGTTGATATATAAAAAACTCAACCTCTCCATCTATAAGCATGGGCAGTTGCTCAGGTATCCTCCACTCTATCCCTGAATGTGTCATGCATTCACTTATAGGTGTACCTTGTGGTTGAGTGTCATGGTATAACAAGTATACTTCTCAAATATTTTCATGGTCGGGGATCTTCATCTAGATACTTCCATATGAACTTCTCTGGCCCATCGAAAATACAATCTTCAAGAAGACGATGGTGAGGAGAATATTTCGCACATTATTTTATCCCCATCCTTGCATGCTACGCTAATGATTTCATCTCTGCAATAAAGGTGGACACGTTGTAGATGGTTCCTTCTGAAATTTTCCATCATACATTCAACCATGCCTTGTTTATTTGTTCCCACCTCTCTTGACCATTCATCTTGGTAATCAAGTGTGTGGCCATCCTCATTATAGGTTCGGGGATATATTTGATATCGAATTAGTGCAAACCATTTTTGTAGACATAGGATTCCACAGTCACCTTAATGGCCTCCTTATCCTCCAAGTCATCATCTATGGAGTCCCCTTCACAGATCAGGCTAGTAAACTTTGATATGAGTTGAGGGGTTATGCGCATTTTACGGCTTGCAAAATAGAAGTGGTCTTCATGTATGCGCGACATCAACCACTGGTATAATTGCTCGGGATTACCAAATAGGGAAACACATATAGTTGTAGCAACCTAGCCTTACCCAACTTCACCTTCAACTCATCGTTGTATATTGACATTCCTTCTATTGTCCTCGTATCAGTTGATGAACCCATTCCAACACCATCTCCTTATTTGTGGTACTCATGTGATGATTTTAGTTTCTCAGGGCCATCTTTTTAACGTGTGATACCCATTCTTTCCCCAACAACACTCCATCTGGGTACTACATCTTTGTATACCACTCATTAAAACTAGTTGTAGCATTTTGTTTCCCCTTTCCCTTCTTCTTTGGTGAAATGGTTTCCTTCTTTGGTGCTATTATTACTTGTCACATTACATCCTAAACTCTTCTTGTGCCTCTTCCTTGCTCTGCTCAATTCCATGGCTCAACTCCGTGGAAAAATTCTTTTACTCCTGTGCCCTAGATGCGAGAACCCTAACTTAGAAAATCTCTTCCACAAGATGGTGTGCTCCTCTGAAACTTCCTTCCCTATGCTCATGTACTCCTTCCACTCTAGTTTGTAGGTCAACCCTAGTCACGTACTTAAATCTCTATGATTCTTTCTTCACACAACTATTTTTTCATGGATGCCCTAGTTCGCAAGATCTCTTCGATCTCATAATAGACGGTAAATAATAACATTCCTAACTTCATACTTATAGCTTTTTCACCCTTTCTAGAAATAAATGCTACACCACTTACCAACGTACTTAGCATTAAATGTGGCTTTTTCCGCTAAAGTGACCTTAAGCACCCTTACCCATATGCCCAATCCTACGCAAAACCTTTTACAAATTTCTCGGCATGTAAAAATTATTACAGATCGAAGAATCTTACGTGCACGTCTATAGTGTTGAAGGCACTTCTTCTATCCTTGGCCCTTATTTTCATCCTTGCCTACCTTATGTTATTCTTACACTTCTTATTCTTTGTATGTGGTCTTTGTTAAGCTATCTTGACACAAAAATTTCTTGTCTGTTATTTCCATGTGCATTCCTTCTCTACGTGCTTTTTATCCTTCAACTGGGCCATTTAACACAAATTCCACCACCAAATACTCCTTCACTTCATACTACCCCACCCCACACTAAAACGGATGTGTGGTCCTTTGCGCATACACAACCTTTTTAAAAGTAATAAGTGGTAAACTCACTCCCATTGAAATGGCTAGGTAAACTCGTCCCATCCAACACTTGTAATTGGTAGGGGCCTGAATCAAGGATGTACAAGATGATGTAAGGTCCCAACTAATGGACTTTCAACTTCCCAAGATGGCGTAGAAACTTGGAATCATATAACAGAACCATCTTCCCAACCTCAAACTACTTATTCTTGATATGATGATCATGTCATGCCTTTTGTTTGGCCTTTTCAGTCTTCTAACTCCATCTAGCAAGTGATCACCTTTCATCCAACTACATTAACTTGTCAATCCTTTCCTCAAGTGCTTTCTCATCATCCAATCCTCTTGCATGTGCTATACACAATGATGGTAATATGAATTCAACTGGAAAAATAGCCTCCATGCCAAACACCAATTGAAATGGTGTGGCCTTGTTTAACCTCTTATAGGTTGTTCTATATGCCCATAGAATGAATGATACCTTGTCATCCCAGTCTTGTCTTCCAACATCACAAATTTTGGTCAATGTGTGACTTAGTATCTTGTTAAACACCTCAGCTATTCCATTCACTTGAGGGTGATAAGGGGTAGTCTTGTGATGGGCCACCATGAACTCTGCCAACAAGATCTGATCATTTCATTCAGAAAATGTGTTCCCCTATCACTAGTCAACGGACATCCATATCTGCTAATTATGTTTTCCCATTATAATCTAGTAGTTTTCGCTACAGTGTAATCCTTTGTAGGCTCTACCTCTTCCCATATTGTTAAGTAATCAATGCAAGTAATGGTATACCGTAAACTAGTCCTTCGCGTGGTTGGTGAAATTGGTCCTAAAAGTTGATCGCCCATTTTTCAAATGGTTCTATGCTAGCTATTGATCTTAATGGCATCTCATACCTCATTCTAGGTTTTCCAAGTGCACTAACAATGGTTTTAGGACTTGTCAAAAATATATAAAATCCTGGTAGATGCTTTCCCACGAGATCCATGCGAGTAGAATCTTCCATGTGGTTACATTTCCTACATAGTGCCCTCATGTAATCCCACCATGCACTTCCTCTATAATCAGCACACACTCATGTTCTAATATGCATCGACACAAAACCTCATCATGGCCTACCTTGTACTGATCTCCACTAATCAACATGTAGGGCACGAGGCATATTGCTATCTATTTCCTCTCCAAATCCTTCATCATGTCCGATTACACACTGTTTTAAGAAAACTATACAATATACTCTAAGTTATAGGGCATGCGTTGTAACCTAAATAAGTGCACATCTCACATGGTATCATTAATGATCTGCACGTCCTCTCCCGAGTCAATCCTTGATAAGTGGTTAGGTCCTGAATTAATTTTTCCTAGTTTTACCACAACTAAAAACTCAAATTCTTGAAACAATAGGACCCAATGACATATGCGCCATTGAAAAATGGGCTTATTTACCAAATATTTCAATGCCATGTGATCTATGTAGAATATAAAAGTTTTTTCAGCAGATAGTGCCTAAACTTATGTAGTGCGTAGATCATTGACAATGCCTTGCGCTCACTAGTTGTGAAATTCTATTTCGCTAGTGTCATCTAAATTGTAAAAAAAGGGTGATCAACAATCCCCTCACCCATTTGTGCTAGTAATGCTCCAATGGTTTCCCCGAGGCATTAAAATGAACATGGAAAGGCTTATCCTAGGAAGGGAAACATAGTATTGGCACAGTAATAAGCCTATCCTCAAAGTGTCAAACACCTTCTATTGCGCTTATCCCTAGTGAAAGGAACTCTTGTGCTTAAGTAATTCTTCCAAGGGTGTGGTGATCTTAGCATATCCTTTGATGAACTTCTTGTAGTACCCTGTATGCCCAAGAAATCCACGCATTGTGCTCTGACTAGTAGGCTCTCCCAATCCCATAATAACAACTTTGGCGGGATCCACTAACAAGCCTTCCTTACATATAATATGTCCTAACAGGGTTCCAAATGGAGTAGAAAAGACACACTTCTTAATGTTGAGGGATATCCTCAACTACCGACATCTCTCAAACATCAGCCTCAAATTGTCACAATGGTCTTTTACTAACCCATACACAGTCCAGTCATCTAGGTAGACTTGAAGAAATTTATGGATGAAGTCTTGAAATGCTTGTACCACGATGTGTGAGAACACAAAGTAGGCACATTATTTAATCCAAAAGGAATGACTGTGTGTAGGAAAATCTTCCCCACTGGTGGTAAATTTTTTCTTTCTCCTGGTCTTTCTTTGTAATCTTGACTTTGTGATACCCTAAGAATCCATTTGTGAAGGAATAGACCTCGCGCCTGGCTACACCTTCCACAATTTCTTGATGAATGGGGTTAGAAACATTTCAATGACACACTACATTAAAGTCCCCTGTAGTTAACATAGATCCTTATCCTCCCATCCTTCTTGATATTGATGACCATTGGCCTTATCCACTTTAATTCCTCCATAGCTTTAATGATGCCTAAAGAGATCATATTGTCTATCTCTTCCTTGATATGTACGCGCAAGTTTTGTTTCATCTGATAGTGTCTCTTCCGAATCAGGAACACACTTTCCTTCAACTTGATCCTCATCTCCCCCAAGGAATGGTGAATTCCTTTAAGTTCATGGTACCCACGTGGGAATAAGTCCTGAAATTCATGCAAAAATCAATGATCTTTGAAACTTCTTTCTCTGACCAATAATCCCCAATGATAGCTTCCTTAGGTTCTACCTCTGACCCAATGTTAACCTTATTCATTTTCAAGGGCTCATGGTAGTCGTGTGCTCACTCATCGGCGCTATCTATGACTTCAAACATACGTTTAGAATGGTTAACATCTAGAGTTTCTATTTCTTCACCATATATTACATAAACCATTTTCCCTTTTTCCTTTTCAATACATGTGTGCTAAATATGTATATCCTTTTATTCCTCTTCATTGAAACGTGTCTCCAAACTAGGTTCACTCAAAGCAACTCTAGTAACCTATCTTCTTCCATGACACTATCTCCCATTGTAAGGTGTTTGACAACTTGCAACGCCTTATCTACTGATGGCTTGGTACTTCGGTACTCAAAATATTGAATGAGATCAGTCATTAACTCCTTCCAATTCCTTGTTTGATGGCATGTCTCTGAGTGAATATAACATGCATGCAAACAACCTTGTAAGGTGGAATATAACTTATGCACCCATAACAAAGGTGGTAAAGCTTTTGTGCCTTCCATCCAGGCCTTCTCACATGCTTGGATATGGGAAGAGGTGGGTTCTTTGCCATGGTAGTCTTGGATAATAGTGGGCGCGTTGCTTCTGCAGAACCTTACAGAGAATGTGACTCTTACCTCACACCACTCTAGAAAAATCTCATGATGTGTTTCCCACCAACATGCTACAGTCTTGAGTAAGTTATAACTGAGCATGCTTCTACTTTCATCCTCAGTTCTCTACTAAGCCTCCATCTCTCACAAGAAATCATCAAGGCTTTCCTCCAGAGTAACTTGGTAGCTTCTTCCTTCCTAGGTACTTGAATGGGTGCACCTTTTTCAACCTTGTTACAAATCCTCTCAATTTTCACTTAATTAACACATAAGTCCCTTGTGCCCAATTGTCACATGGTATGATAGTTTTATCACTCATCGATTGAGCATCGTCAAATTGGATAACCCATTTTGTAGGATGAATTATCTTAGGGTCTTTGATGGAGTGCACATAGATTCTATCAAGGAATTCTTCTCCCAAGGGTTCAATATAGGGTCTTGATTTCTAATCTATTAAAGGTATGATGAAATGTTATTCCTTGTTCTCAAAACTGATATACCCCTTGTTAAAACATAGGTCGACGTTGTTTATGTAACACAAGGGCGCCCAAGTAATGTTGGGAAGTTATTTTTAGTGCAAAATCACAACACCCTTAATGTCTCGCAACCTATTAGGTTGAGGCTCTCAAGTGTGATAGCATAACATGGAGCATCTCTCAATGTGTGGGACTTTGAAATCAAGAGAGCTCTCAGGATGAAGGTTAGTTCTTATTCCTCTGTTCGAGTTCACACAAATAAATTGCAGAGGATCTATTCTAAACCTAATCTATCTTACCAAGGGAAAGGGTTGAGAAGATGTGAAATAAATAAACCTAAGATAACAAGGTTATGCACCAAAGGAATGTTAAACACTCATTTGCAATCTAAAATAGACCATAAAATGCAATACAATCACCATGCAAAGATAACCAATATGTAAAGAGAGATCAAGAGACAACAATAAACACACGAGAGGGTTGAGAATCATCCAAAGACATATATTATTGCTTCATAGTTGATATAGTACATTATAGTAGCCAAGAGGCAAAAATTTGTATTACGATTTGAATGGGAGGTTCTAATGCTCCACGAATTCTCTTGCAGACACAAAACAAAATAAAACTTTCCAACCCTATATAATAAGCCCAACTCCTTCCTTTATAGATGTGGAAAAGGGGGAAGAAGAAAAGAGGTGGGAAACTTGATTTGAAGCTCAGCTACCAGCCATCAATGCCGCTGCAAATCCGCCCACAATCTGTCGAGTCCGCCGCTCTATGTTTGTTCGACATGTTGAAGAAGGGAGAATGACAGATCGAATCAAATCTGATCTAGTTGTTGGGGACAATCAGATTATATATTAATGGCATGAAGATGTTTCCATATTTTTACCCACCAAACCTCCTCAAAATTAAAGTTTCAGGTTTCCATGGCGTAGATGAGGTCAAGACATTTCTAATGGTGCCAAATTTGTTGGATTTTGGGCACTGGATCAAAAGATATGTTCATTTGAATATTTGAGTTGGGTCCGTACAAAAATGGAAAAAACTAGTTAGCAGAATGGGTCCACGGGCCCAAAACTCACTTTGTGCCTTTTGGCACAAAAATACAAAATGTGTAAAAATTACTCCATAGCCCCATAATTAATTTTGTCAAAACCCATATTCGGGCCCCGGTCCACATTTTCCATTTGGGAAAAAATCACTCCACACACCGCCATCCCACATGTAATTCGGGCCTAACACGTGGCACCTTGGGCATCGGAGGAGGTGTGGCTCAATTTTATACTTTATGCCTTCTTGGGGAAAAAGTTCAAACTACCTCTGACGACCTGCCTTCCCACTTTGACATTTTCAACATGGCCACGTGGTGAGCTGGTGCTAGTTTGGGGACCACTTCTAGATTTACCTTTTGAAGATGCACTGAAGAGACACATGTCACCTTCCGTAGCTTTCTCTATTCCTTTGTATTTTTGCTAAGTCCTTTTTTTTCTTTGCGGGGCCATAAATCTAACCCCAAACACGTGGAAGACCAACACATGTTTGGGAACCCACCCCAAATTTTACTTTTGAAGTAGCGTCATGCTGACTCTTGGCTCCTTTCACCGGCCTGCCTCTTCTTTAACTATTCAACCCGCGACTCTGTCCCTTTTCAAACCTGGGACATGTGGAACCCTGGAGATTGATGGAGTCTCCGCCTTTGGATTTTAATTTTTGGAGATGTGTCGTTGAGACACTTGGTAGCTTCCACTGATTCTTCCATACTTAGCCAATTTTGGCTCGCTCTGAATCATTTGTGAAGCCGAAACCTTTCAGCCTTTCTCTTCTTCTCTCCTGAGAGTCTCTGGTTTCTTTTTTATGTTGTTTGGCCCTTCATAGGCCCTACTACTCCATTGTAGAGCCCGTGTTCAACCTATTTGTTGGATTTGAAATATGGGCTCGTACGATGGAACCGTCCCTTGGATTTCTTCCAAAGCACAGGTCGCGTTTGATCAATTTTGTTGAGGATGAAATTGAGATAACAATTTGGTGTCACACGGGGGCATCTACCGCTAGATGAAGAAATCAGCTGCCTTGTTTATCTATTGGGTAGGAAGTCATGGGCGGTGGCACGATCTGGTCATGTTATTTAAGCTTGAATATGACATTTACAATTGGCGATCTAGAACCTACCTCGCTATTCTAGAAATGGACCCTTCGAGACCTGATTTTAGTTGCTCTGTATTTGTTCTATTTTAAAATAATCAATCTGTTATGGAAACTATAGGTTTCCTTATTGAAAATTTTGAAGGGCTCGGTGCGTTCACTGAGGCACATCAAAAGTTTGTATATAACGACGCAAAAATGGAGCAAAAAAATTTTCCATAGCACTTAGGAAATAAAACCTATGCTACAACAAAACAATGTGCATACGCACTTAGGGAAATTAAAAACCTAGGCTAATATTTTACAAGGGTGAGGATTTTTTCCTTTTAGTAGTAGTGTTTGAGGTAGATCCCATTGACTGGAATCTACAATTCTTCACCATCCAACTTAGCCATTTGGAAGGCATTGCTACTTATACATCTTGTGACCATGTAGGGGCCACTCCAAATGGCATCAAACTTGGAATGCTTTCCTAGTTTTTCCCGATCTACATCCCACTTTAGAACTAAGTCCCCCTCTTGAAAGGTCCTTGTTCTTGCTTTCTTATCAAAGGTCTTCTTGATCGATGCTTGATCCTTCTCCATGACTTGCATTACATGCTCTCTTACCTCTCCTACTTCCATTAACTCGGCATACCTGATTTCCATACGTTCAAACTCACCGGTTCTAATCTGTTTCATGAGCTCTAGAGAAGGAAGCTCCAATGAGTGGGCAATACTGCCTCTTTTCCATTTACAAGATTGTATGGGGAGTTACCTTTGGACCTCTTTGATGTGATCCTATCAACCCGTAGAGATGATTTGAGCTTTGTATGCCAAGTTCTCTGATTTTCATCAAGAGTCCTTCTGATAATCCTTAGTAGGTTCTTATTTGTGGACTCTGCTTGGCCATTACCTTGAGGGTAATAGTTTGATGAAGTGCTAAGGTATACACCATTCTTGACTGCCCATTTAGTGATCCTTGTACCAAGGAATGCCAATGCATTATCTGATATAATAGTGGTAGGGACTCCAAACCTGGTGGCTATTCCTTCATAGAAATCTAAGATATTGGATTCATTTACTTCCTTAAGTGCCACTGCTTCATTCCACTTGGTGAAATAATCTGTTGCTGTAAGTATCCACTTGTGGCCCTGACTTGAATTTGGGTTAATCAACCCAATAAAGTCTAGTCCCCATTGCATGAATGGCTGATCCATTGAAATTGGGTAAAGGGGAAGGGCTGCTAACTTCTCCTTTCCTATGAAGAATGCACACTTCTTGACCCATGAGTAGCACTCCCACGAACACCGTAGGCCAATAATAACTAGATCTCATGATATTGAGAGCGGTTACTAGAGGAGCAAATTGGCCTCTTGCTTATCTATAATGGAACTCATGCAACACTCTCTCAATTTGGCATGTCCTAATTCACGTCAATAGGACACTATTAATATCCTTCTTGAACAAGACACCATCAATGAGCACATGTGGGATGGCTTGTAGTATAAATTATCTCCTTTTTGCTTTGTTCCATTCTGGAGGGCATAAACCGATTTGGAGATAGTGCACCAAGGCTTGAGTCTAACATGGAACAGGTGCATCATTAGTTGGCTGCTCTTGATCATTTTGTAGTAATAGGACAACCTCTTCTTCATCCACTGACTCAGCTTGTTGCTTGGAAGCGAGGTGCTCACATAGACCCTTGTCACGAACTAGTTTTGTCACCTTGATCTCAATGTCATATTCCATTACCCGAGTGATCTAACATGCTCTCTTCTCATTCAAGTCCTTATTTAGGAGAAAATCCTTGACACCAGCATGGGATACTAGTAGTTGAATCTTATTGTTTGATACCAAGTGTCTGACCTTCATCAAGCTCCTAATAAAAACACGGACATGTTTTTTAATGAAAGAGTATTTTACCTCGTAGTCCTCTAAGATCTAACTAAAGAAAGCTATTGGTTGTTCTTAACCTTCCTTGTTGGGCTGGACCAAGATGGTTGAGATGGTGTCTGACCATCCAAAAACATACAACATGAATTTGTTTGAGAAGTCTAGGTTAATAATATTTGGAGCGTATGATATTGCGAGCTTGATGGCCTCAAAACTCTCTTTTTCTTATACTATCCATTTAAATTCAAGACTCTTCTTTAACATCATTGTTAAAGGCTTCACAAGAGTGGAAAAATCAAGTACAAACCTGCGAATAAAGTTTATCCTCCCAAGAAGCTTTGGAGAAATTTTTTTTTGTTGTGGCAATCGAAGTGTCTAGATAGCTTCCACCCTTTCAAGATCAATTTTCAACCCTTCTCTTGAGACAATGTGGCCCAACAATTTCCCATCATGAGCGAGTAACACACACTTATTTGGGTTTAGTGATACTCGAACCTTCTACACCTCTGAAACACCTACCTGAGGTGGAAGATATGGTCTGCAACATTCTTTGAGAAGACAATGATATCATCTAGATAGACCAGGACAATATTGTTGATTAGGCCTTTGAATGCCATGTTCATAGCTCTTTGAAATGTTGCTCCTACATTTGATATTCCAAATGGCATCTTATTATAAGCATATGTACCCCATTTATTGGTGAAGGCTATCTTGAATTGATCTTATTCTTTCACCATTATCTGGTTATAACTTGAGTATCCATCTAGCAATGAAAACCTCTTAGAGCCAGCTACAACCTGCAAGATCTATTCCATTGATGGAAGTGGATAGTGATCTTTGAGTGATGCTTTGTTCAGATCATGAAATTCCACATGATTCATATTTCTCCATTTCTTTTCCTCACGGGAACCAAGTTTGCAACCCAACTCGAATTCTTGATAGGGAAGATGATGCTGGCCTCAATTAGCTTGTTCAATTATTTTCTCATGAGAGCCTCGATGTGGGGATTTCATCGGCCTTTTCTTTTGTCTAAAATGATTGGATCCCGGATCCAAATTGATGGTGTGTTATGTCCACTTTGGGTTGAAACCTCTTAAATCTTTGTAAGTCTAGGAAAAGACATCTAGGAATTCTTAACAAAGTTAAATAGATTTGATTTTTCTTATTGAGTGCTTACCTTGCCAATCTGCAATGTTTTTCCTTCATCTCTTGAAATGGGCTCGGAATATTCACCCTTTACTTGAATATTTGGTTTATCCTTTCAGAACTGATCATTTGGGTTGAAGATTGATTCCAAAGTGACAAGACCCTTTGGTAGTTTGTTGGTCCTCAACTACACCACTTGATCGCCATATTGCTGCTCCAACCTGTCTTTGTTCCTGGAGGAGAACTCAACTTCTTCTTGTAGAAAGTTGATGATTTGTTGATTATTTTCAAAGACTTACAAACTCATGTTTTTATCTAGGACAGCTGGCCTCACAACCAACTTGATATGGGGCTGAGATTTATCACTCTTGATACTCTCTACAATGTCAAAGGCTGCCCCAATTGTTTTCAATCTGTCTGCTACTTCATTCTTCTTCCTTGGGATGGAATTGATGTTGAATGCTTTGAAATCCTCAATGAGGTCCCATATATGGTTCTTGTAGCTCTTTAGCAGATCTTTCTGGCAGGATTTTTTCCTCGGACTTGATTAGCAACTAGTTCACGCTTTGTCATTTAGATACTTGCAAGTTTTTAATCCCTCTTTTTCTTTCTCAATGTAGTCCATGGATCAAATATTCATACTCAACTGTATTGTTCAAGCAAGAAAATTGGAAATGGAAGGATGAGTAATATTTCATACCTTGAGGTGACACAATCATAGCTCCTCCTCGGATCCTTGTCTACTCCTTGAGCCATCAAAGAATAACTTCCATACCTCATTATCATCTTTGTGGTTTGGCTTAGTGATGTCAGGAAGAGGGTAATTATCCTCATGCAAACATTAGACTCCTAGCTCAAATTCCTCCATTTCCTTGTAAGGATCAAAATCATGCCTCTTGTTCACCCATTCATCAAGAGTCAAGTTTGGAATACACCCAACCTTGGTACCTGCCTCACAAGTTCTTGGGAGGTCCTCCTAATCAAAAGTTGAATAGATCACATTGATTGGGCTAGGTACATGAGGCTTAATATGGTAATACGCAATGGGCTCAAATCTGATTATAGCCTTGGCTCCATATCTTGTTCTAAAAATCATGTGTGACCGATTAGCAAACAAATAGCCTTCAATTTTAGCAGTGAAGTCTCTAGACAAACACAATGTAAAATGTGGTGGTAAGTCTATGATTGATATGTTTTGCAATACAATCACATTGGGGAAAGCGTGCAGTGTGAGGCTCAAATATTTGATGACTCCAACTGTTGTTACCGTTTTCCCATCCAATTACACTACGCCCCTAGAGATGACTTCATATTGAAGACCCAGTTGATCAGCTATTTGTTTTGGCATTACAAAGCTACTTGCCCCGAATTAATCATGCAATTATGTATCAATTTTTCCCCAATGATCAATGAAACATAGAATGGAGGGGGATTTAGATTCTTTCTTTGTTGTTCTCCATGGTTTTCTTCGTGCCAAGTAACATTGGTAAGCACATTCTCTCTTTGCTTTGGTTAGGGGGCTGATTTGAACTTGACCAATTGGCCAAAGCGATCTGCATCAAATCTCTTTGTCTGGGATAGCTAATGACTCCCACATTGAAATATTCACATTTGTCTTCTTCATTTGTTCAATTATGGTAAATGAGGTATGCTTTTTCTTCCCTTTTCTTGGTACATTTTTCTCTTGCACATGGGTCGATACAACCGGTGTGTCGAGTGGGCTGGAAGGTGGCTTGGGTGACTTTGCATATCGAGTTGCGGTTTGAGTGCCAATACCTTGTGGAGTAATGGAGGGTTGAGGATTACCTGATTTTGGTGATTGTCCCTCTCCAATATTCCTTTTCTTGGACCGTGTATTGGCAACTACACTTTGAGAAGGGGTTTGATTCATACCACATAAATCTTCACCTACCAATTGACAAGCATAGTTTCACTTGGAGATGCCTCTTGTTGAAATCCTTAATGCTGATTTTCCTCTTGGCTAGAATCTTGTGACACACCAATGGTCTGTACCATCAAGGCCTGGTTTAGTGCACCATTAAAACACATTGATTGTTTATGTGTCTGATTTCATGGGAAAGACCAACCATATTCTTGTGCCATATTTTTTTGTGTTGGAACCAAGGCCTTTGATGTTGAATCTATGTTTGGATCATATGACTGGAAGGGCCTAAAAACTTGAGGTTGTCCTTGGTTTTGGTTCTTATTTTAGCTTTGATCTAGTGGTCTATTTTACTAATATGGGGGTATACCACGATCTGAGCTTGAGGTTGATATGGCCTAGAACTCTGAGCCTGTTGCCTCTTGATAGTCACTAGTTCATTCCTAGTTTTGCAGTTGTTTCATAACTTCTTGAAGCTCTTTTGAAGTGCTAGAAGATGAGGTGGAGGCTTCAGTTGAACTCTGATTCCTAGGAGTAGGTATAGGAGCTAATGTGGGTGTCTGACTAGTTCTTGGATCTCCTAGTTCTAGGTATAGAGGCATAAGTGGCATAGAGAACAAGCTTGCCATCCTGAATTAAAAAAAATTCAGCTCTTATGGAAATATTATAGGCTGCAGGTAAGGTTGTTCATCCCATTGATTGAATCATTAAAGTAATATAAGAATTTATAGCTCTAAGAAAGTATACGAAAGAACCTTCATCTATGGGCCTTACAGCCAATGGAATTCTATCCCAGGTCCTTTGGAATCTGAATTTGAAATCTATCAGTTTTTCATTAGGGGCCCTCTTGATGGTTGTTAAATGCTCTAACAAGGACAAGTTATCTCCCTTTTCTCCAAATTGGTTGTGGAGAGCTCTACACAAATGGTCCCAGTCGAATGGAGCCTTTTGTTAGACTCATGAACCATTGTGAAGCTTTACCCTTGAGTGAAGAAGCTAGCAACTTGACTGCAATGTCCATCTCAGTGATCTCATGAATTACATAAACATTTGTAATGTCTTGAATGTGGTCACTAGGAGAAGTTTGGTTCTCTCTAGTGAAATATGGGATGCTCTTTAATGCTACAACTAGAACTGGATTTTGTGCATTGAGGGTGAGTGGGATGCTACTAGTGAAGTTAACATAGGGATTGGGTGGTTATGTCATTATGATTGGCCTGAGAACCCTTGTTGATTGAATGAATGGCCTACTAAGAGGAGGTGTTGACAAGATTATGTTTGGTGGAGATGGAGACCTCTTGAGCTCTTCTCCCCCTTCTCCCTCTATCTAGGGACAAGTGTAGATAGAAAAACAATCCTTCTTCTCTAGTTCTTGATCTAGTCTAGATTCTTCTCATGAATCTTCCAAGCCTAGGCTATTAAAACCAGTGGACTCTGATTCTTTTGGAGTCGCTAGATGTGTAATTTCAGGGCTTCTTAAAATCTGAAAAATTGCAACAAGTGCACATCAATATTGCTACAATAAAAATGGAGACCTCTTGGTCCCACCAAGCATGCCAAAACTGTTAGTGTAAAATCACAACACCCCTAAATGTCTGTAACCTATTGGGTTGAGACTCTCAGTGTGATAGCATAACATGGAGCATCTCTCAAAGTGTGGGACTTTGAAATCAAGAGAGCTCTCGTATGAAGCAGTTCCTATTCCTTTGTTCAGGTGCACACAAATAAATTACAGAAGATCTATTCTAAACCTACTCTATCTTACCAAGGGGATAGGGTTGAGAAGATGTGAAAGAAATAAACCTAAGCTAACAAGGTGATGCACCAAAGGAATGTTAAACACTCATTTTGCAATTTAACACAGACCATAGAAATGCAATACAATCACCATGCACATATAACCAAACTATAAAGAGAGATCAGGAGACAAAAATAAACACACGAGAGGGTTGATAATCATCCAAAGACATATATTATTACTTCAGAGTTGATACAATACATTACAATAGCCAAGAGGCAAAAATTTGTATTACAATTTGAATGGGAGGTTCTAATGCTCCACAAATTCTTGCAGACACGGGAAGAAGGGAGGGTCAAAACAAAACTATCCAACCCTTTATAATGATCCCAACTCCTTCTTTTATAGATGCAAAGAAGGGGGAAGAAGAAAAGAGGTGGGAAACTTGATTTTAAGCTTAGCTACCAGCCATCAATGCCCTGTAAATCCACCCACAATCTATCAAGTCCACCGCACTCTATGTTTTTTTGATGTGTTAAAGAAGAGAGAACGGTGGATCGAATCAAATCTGATCTAGTTGTTGGGGACAATCAGATTGCATATTAATGGCATGAAGATATTTCCCTATTTTTACCCACCAAACCTCCTTGAAATTAAAGTTTCAGGTTTCCATGGCGTAGCGAGGTCGAGACCTTTCCAATGGTGCCAAATTTGTTAGATTTCGGGCACTAGATCGAAAGATATGTTCATTTGAATATTTGAGTCAGGTCCATACAAAAATGGTAAAAACCAGTTAGTAGAATGGGTCCACAGGCCTGAAACTCACTTTTCACCTTTTGGCACCAAAAATACAAAATGCAAAAATTTCCCGCAACCCCGCAATTCATTTTGTCAAAAACCAATCTTCCGGCTCACTGGTCCGCATTTTCCATTTGGGAAAAAATCACTCCATGACACATCGGCTCGCATGTAATTTAGGACTGACACGTGGCACCTTGGGCATAAGAGGAGGTGTAGTTCAATTTTATACTTTACGCCTTCTCAGGGAAAAAAATTCAAACTTCCTCCGACAACCTGCCTTCCCACTTTGATTTTTTCAACATGGCCACGTGGTGAGTTGGCACTAGTTTGGGGACTGCTTCTAGATTTAACTTTTGAAGATGCACTGAAGAGACACATGGCACCTTCCATGGCTTTCTTTGTTCCTAATTATTTTAACTAAGTCCCTTTTGCTTTGTTGGGCCATAAATCGACCCGGACACATGGAAGATCTGGCGCACGTTTGGGAACGTGCCCTAGATTTTATTTTTGAAGTAGTGTCATGCTGACACTTGGCTCCTTCCACCGGCCTACCTCGGATTTGACTATTAAACCCCGGCTCTATCCTTTTCGGACACTGGGACATGTGGAACCTCGGTGACTTGTTTGAGTCTTTGCCTTTGGATTTTACTTTTTGGAGATGTGTCGTTGAGACACTTGGAAGCTTCCACTGATTCTTCCATACTTAGCCAATTTTCACTCACTCGAATCATTTGTGGGCCCGAAACCTTTGAGCCTTTCTCTACTTCTCTCCTGTGAGTCTTTGGTTTCTTTTGACACGTTTGGCCCTTCGCCGACCCTACTTACTCCATTGTAGATCCTGCATGCAACCTATTTGTTGGATTTGAAATGTGGGCTCATATGATGGAACCATCCCTTGGATTTCTTCCGGCATAGGGTCATGTTTGATCAATATTTCCAGGGGAAAAATTGAGATATGATTATTTGCCTCGACTAATGCCAAGACTTCAAAGTCCCTAGTGAACTTAGCCCCTTGAATAGTGATAAGCGCATCCTTTAAGACTCAATGGGCATTTCCTTTGTCTTGTTCGCCATATACAACACATATGAAGATGGCTGTAATGTGGTCCTTACCATTTGATGCCAAGAATCTAGTTTGAGAACATTGACCTCGCTCCCGTGTGTTAGTGAGGCTATTACTCAGAAGCCACCCATCAACAACTACATTCAATGTGATCTATTTATCATAGTTAAAAGGCTGTGAGGAGGAAGGTTGACATGTAGAACCTACCTTTCGTGCTCTCTCTTGAGTACGTGGTACCTTCTCCCGTAACCATTCTCCTAGAAAGGGAATGATATTCTCCTACCTTAACATTTTTCACACTTCCCTGACCTCATCCAGATCCTTTTGCGGAGCCTTCACATTCTTCTTTTTCCAACTACCTTGAGTGCTCCTTTAGACACTAGATCTCTCCTTGTAATCCCCAAATCACATCCATAGTCTCTTGATATACCTCCTTCTGATGAGTAGGGTTCGGATACTTCCCATGTACTACTTATTCCCTAATAACCAGTTTCTATGTTGGCATATCCCTTATGTGCATAGCCTCTGCTCACGTTGTCACCATTACAGGTTCTAATCCTTACTCACACGCCACTCTTGGCATCCATTGTGGGTCAACCTTCTTTATGCTTACCATTCCAGTTCCTTTATCCTTTTGGTTTTGTTAGCTCATGTGTTCAAATAACTCAAGACACTCCTCATACTTATGCTTCTTTCCACACCACAAGCATTGTACAGATCAGGACACTCATGTTTATAATTCTCTGTCGATCTACAATTATAACAAGTTCCACATGGGAACTCACTTCTTCCTCCGCTACGATTACTATGACCTTTGAATCTTCCACAAAAACCTCTTCCACACACCCCTCCATCTACGCGCCCTTCATAGCGGTGATCATCATCCTTGGAACTCCTATAGGGCTAGTCTGGCGCACACCAAGATCAATGGCATCATGAATTTGGTCAATCAACCTACAATCCTTGGTGTCATGGGTCGTAGAGGTATAAATCTTGTAATAGCAAGACACATTCTTATGGATTGTGCGTTGTAGTAGAGGACACCTACTTACATCATGATCCTTATGGAAAATTTCATAGTCTACTACCATGGTGTGTACCGATTTATGAGGGAAACTATCCTTTATATGCCCTTCCACTTCACAATTTATGTACCAAAGACCACTATGAACCTCATGCGTTGAGTTTGCAAATAGCTTCTCCAATTTCTTGGCCATTGTAGCAATTTGAGCCTCCATGAAAGGGCTCACACCGGCATCAACAATCCTAATATCCTCGGAATGTAGGGCAGCTTCCAAGGCCTTGTAGGAGTCTATGAAAGTCTTATGTGATAATATCCTTCTAAATGGTGTTATCAAGCCCCCAAAAACCATTGAGCATGTTGAGAGGGGTGTATGTCATAGGATAGTTTTTATAAGAGAGTTTTGAACCATGTATCATACTCTCACACACTCTCTTCAATCCTTATTGGATATCCTTGAGCCGATGCTCTTTTGATCAAACTTAGGGATATGGAACTCTTCTAGGAAGGTGTTTTTCAACACAAAGTGTAATCCACGACCACTTGATGGGGGCCATACTTGTTGTACCAGCTATGCACACGCCCTACAATGTTGTTGCAAACTAACTTACCTTTCACTCTAGGGTAGTAATCCCCTTCACGCACCATAGTAATTTACACTTTTCACATGCTCTACTGAGCATCCTCGATACCTCTATAGTCCATTAGGTGCAAATACATTTCAAAAATACTTGCGGGGTGGATGAGGCCCTTTTCCACCTAACCTAGAACCTTGGTTTCCTCTTACATTCACTCTACCACCAGATCCACTAGACCCACTAGGTCCTATTCCTCCTGACCCACTAAATCCACTAGGTCCACTAGGTCCTTTGGCCCTTACACCGCTAGATCCACCTTGTGTAGCTAATAAATGGCCTGAAGTGGTCGTGTGCAATTTTCACAACATCCCATTGAACTACGCGTCGATGGTTTGTGGTATTGCCCCGCTGCTAGTTGTGTGTTCCGTGCCACTCCCAGATGTGATACCCAAAAATTTTGTATTTTCACCTTGTCCAAAAATTCCTCCAAATACAGGAATGGTTTATGCAACCATAGATGTCCCAAACAAGAAATTGTATTTCCTAGGTGCAAATCGGTTACTTCCATCGATAAAAATTGGGTTAACAATACTTATCTCTTGATCTAGAAAACTAAGCACCAGGGGTTGGTCACCAAGTGGGTTTAAATACACACCAATGGTTCTCATTTCTCCACTCAATGAAATATCATCAAAAGATAAATTGGATTCTCTTCTATGCTTTCCAAGATGGGGTAGCACAGACTGCTTAGGTTACACGTTCTCTAAGTGAGCCTCAACTCCTTCCCACAATGTCTACCTCCATAAATCCATCACTCCCACAACCTCACATTGTCTAGCCAACTCCCTTTCATGTGCCTCACTATACTTGAGTCATCTTTCCTCCCTTTCCTTTTCATCTATAATATCCACCATCTTCCTCCACCCTAGATTCCTTTCCCAATGCTCAGAGAATCTTAGCCAACCATAGGGAATGCCTCCAAACTTAATGTAATGATCAATATATTCATAGCCAATGGGATAACACATAAAAATGATCCTCTAGGCTCCCTTAAGAACTCAAACTCGGAAACCTCTAGACAATAATACGTAGAAATGGCATATTCTAGAGTATAATTGGTCAGCACTCTTTTCCACTAGTGATTAACAACACACATCCAAGTTAGATCCGCATCCTGTAGCCTTTGGTAATCATCTTGGGTCCACATGCGTGATCTATAGTACAAGATCAATCTTCATGCATATGATGAAATCCATTCATACAGTTCCATTGGAGAGTAATAGAAGAAGGTTTCATACAGCTCATGGTATAAGTGCTCTTCTACCCATCTGCATGTATCAAACTCAAGTCCAGTGTTGAATCTTTGAGAAAACTCATCCTCCATACTCTTGAACCATGCTTCAACACTTTTCAATTTCAAGAACTCTGTCCACCAATGGAACCAAGATGTATCCATTTCTCACAACTTTGAAAAGAGGTCTCGATGAACTTGGAACCAAGATGTAGTCATTTTTATGCCCTTAGAATAATAGTCTAATCCCATGTGTGTCATCCTATCACCCAACAAGAACCTTTGGGTGCTCACGAGGCACACATGGGTGTCGAGCTTCTCCTTAATGTGATTCTTATGAGAATACATTACTTAATGACAGAAAATTAGATGCAAAAAGGTTAAGAACCATGCATTAATTCTAAGAACTTTAAGATGAGGTATTACATCATTATAAATATTTTGATATAAAAAGAAACATCAAATGAATAACATATCTGATTCATACCATAAAGGAAATGCACTATGTTTTACATCGATGAACAATACATATTTAGAATAGAACCATATATTTAATATTGATCATAGTTCGAGTAACCATTTACATTCACCAAGGCCATATCAAGCCAATGTATCAATGCGGTAAGACTCATGCATCAGAATTCCTAACTATGCTTCCCATAGTACAAAAATATTTTCACAGACCCATCCCTCTAGACAAGCTATTACTCCTATAGTCCTCTAAATGAGAACCCCAACTCTCTAGAACCTTCTTATTATTCCTACAGAGCTTCACCTTTCATTCTCTCTATTCATGCTCTCTTCCTTGATAACGTCTCTCTTCTTTTACCTGAGCATCTCTATATATAGTTGTATTGCCCACCGCCATGCCTTTCTAGAGTAGCAAATCAATCACCAAGTGTCAAGGTGGTCCTCTAATGGAGCATGCTTATACCCATCTAGGTTATCCACTCTCTATAATGATGTCTTTCTGGATCATTTCATTGCATGGAATATTTCTTTATTGACCACCAAGTTTCCAAGCTAGCACCTTATCCACTCCGCATACTTAGTCAGGTCACGATTTTCTCGTGTGCTCCATGGAACTCCGAATATGGCTAAGTCCTGCAAACCTTTTCTTTTCCTTAGGCATGTGTTATGGTTTCTACTAAACTCTTTCTGCGCACCTTTACCTCACGCGCCCTTCTCCATATTGGTCCTGCACGCCCATGTGCCTTCTTGTACTTAGTCATTATTTTGAGGCCCAACACACATGTCAAAATTAAAGGACATCCATACTTGGTAAGAATAGTTTCCCATAAGAACCTTACTACTATAGATGTTATACAATCCTTTGTAGGTGTCGCTTCCGCCCACCTTATATGATAATATGTACAAGTGATGATGTGCACATGAATGGGGAAATAGGACCACATAAAGTTTATTGCCAATTTCTCAAAATGTTTTTCGCTAGCAATAGGCCTCAAAGGAATTTCATCTCTCGACCGGAGTTTTCCAAGGAGCTGACAATGATGACATGCCTTGAAATATTCTTTGTAATCCTTGTACAAGGTATCCCACCATAAACTAGCTAGTAAAATATTTTTCATGGTGGCATCCTCTACGTAGTGTCCACCTCAATACCTCCATGAGCCTCCATAATTTTTGTACGCTCATGCTCTAATACACACTATCGTAATACTTCATCTCATCCTAGTTTGTATAATTCTCCACTGATCAACATGAAAGGTGTCACGTGAATTGTAAGTTATTTCTTTTCCAAGGCCTTCATTCTTTCGGGCACCATACACGTGTGTAAAAATATAGCAATATCCTCTAAGGGCACATAGTTCAACCCGTATAGTTGTGCATCGGCATTATATCTTCAATACTCTGCATCCTCCTTTGATTGAATCCTTGATAAGCGATTCGAGGCAAGAATTACTTTTACCTATATTTACCACAAATGTAGAGTCAAACTTTTCAAATAATAGAACCCATTGACATATGTGCCCCTGTAAAATACGCCTATTTACCAAGTATTTCAATTCCATGTGATTTTTATAGAACAAAAAGGTGTTGATAACAAGTACTTTCTGAACTTATACCGCGTAGATCATTGAAAAATCCTCGCACTCCATAGTTGTATAGTCATGTTTTGCAGAATCAACTTTCGATAGAAAATCAAATAGGATATGTCGAGGCGTCCACATGTACATGAAAGGATAGATTCCATAAAGGAAAATGTAAAATAGGCACCGTAGTAAGCCTCTCCTTCATCGCTTTGAATGTGCATTGTTGCGAGTTCTCCCCAATAGAACTTCCCTTTACCTTTTAATAACTCCTCCAAGGGTGCAACAATCTTAGCATATCCTTTGATAAATTTTCTACAATACCCTATGTGGCCCAAGAATCTGTGCACCTCACTCTTACTGGTGGGTTCCTCCAAGCCTAAAATGATTACAATCTTAGCTAGATCTACTAATAAACCCTCCTTGCAGATGATATGCCCTAGCAGAGTTCAAAAGGTGTAGCAAATATGCACTTATTGATATTGAAAGAGATTCTTAACTATTTGCACCTCATAAACATTAACCTCAAATTGTCAGAATGATCCTTAATAAGCCCGTACATGGTCCAATCATCTAAGTAAACTACAAGAATTTGTAAATAAAATCCAAAAGTCATCACCATGTATCCAAAACTTCCCCAATTGGTGGTAAAAGTTTTCTTATCTTGATCTTCTTTTGAAATCAACTTGAAACCTAGAAAATCCATCTGTAAAAGAGTAAATTTCATGCCCTATAATGCCTTCCAATATTTCTTCAGTGAATGGTGTAGGGAATGGATATATCAAACATGCAACATTTAGCTCCATGTAGTCCACACAAATCATGATTCTTCCATATTTATTTATGTTGATTACCATAGGGCTAACCCACTCTAATTCCTCTATGGGCTCAATGATGCCATATTTTAACATATTTCAATTTTTTCTTTAACTTTTACACATAGGTTAGGATTCATCCGGTAAGGTCTCTTCCTAACTAGGCATGCACCTTCCTTCAATTTAATTTTCATCTCCCCAAGGATTCATGCACACCTTTTAACTCATGGTAGCCTCTAGGAAATAAGTCTGGAAGTCACGTAACAACTCAATTATCTTAAACACTTCAAATTCAAACCAATAATATTAATTATGGCCATCTTAGGTTCAACATCCATGCCAATGTTCAATTTCTTCATCTTCATGGGTTCATGGTAGGTGAGTGCCTTCTCATCCACACCGAATAATACCTCATACGTACCCTCCGAATGATCTATGTATAGGTTTTCCACCTCTTCATCATCCACCATGTAGACCATCTTTCCTTTCTCCTTCTCTAGGAAAGTATGCTCATGCGATTCGCATCTGTCTCATCTGCTTCTTCAAAATGTGCTTCTAGGTTCGATTCACCAAGCAACTCCTAAATGAGTTCTTTGGCCTTGCACTATCTCCTATAGTAAAATTCTTCATAACCTATAATGCCTCATTCATTGGAGGTTTAGTGTATAAATAGTCAAAATTTTGTATCATACCTGATCAAGTCTCACTAATTTCCAGTCTCTCTATTCAACTCCACAAATACATACCATGGGTGTGTGCAGCCTCACAAGGTGAAATAAACCTTGTGCACCCACAATGAAGGTGGTAAAGCTTCCATCCCTCTTTCTAGAGTCTCTCACACTACTGAACCTAGTGCTAAACAAAACTATTACCATGATACTCACAGATTTGGGTAGGTGTATTACTCTTGAGAAATCGGGTTGATAGATAAATTCTCACTTCTCTCCATTCTATGAGATTATCCCTATGAACCATCCACCGGTGCATTTGTGTCTTGCATAAAGTATAAACTAACATGTTCCTTCTTTTCACGTGATCCTTCCAATGTACTTCCATGGCTGTAAGAATACCTCGGGGTTTCCTTTTCTAGTGTGCAGGTACAGGGTTGTTGCCTAACCTCCTAACACAACCCGGCCTACTTACATAGATTTATGCTTCTTACCTCATGCCCAACCATCTCATAGGTTTCATGTTCCCAATTATCACATGTAATACTTGTAGTATCATTGATGGACTACGCATCATCCCACTACCTTTCTAAGATGGCTAATTCACTAAATCTCGAATGGTGTGCACATAAATTATGTTCAGATCTTCTTCACTTAAAGGCTCAACATAAGGTTCATATTTACCATTTATCAAAGGGATAATAACTTCTTCTCAAAATTGATATATCCCTTTTTAAAAATTAGATCAACATTATTTGTATAACACCAAGGGTTCCCAAGTAGAGCTAGAAGTTGTCCGCTTTTTCAAGTGTTAAGACCTCAAAGTCCCCAGTGAACTTGGCCCCTTGTATATAGTAATGGATGCATCCTTCAAGACTCCAATTGGCATTGCCTTAGTCTGATTTTCCATATACATTACATTGGAAGATGACTGTAATGGAGTTCTACCCATCTAAACCCATGCATATAAAGTAAGCACATTCACTTTCATGCCTATGTCAATCAAGATACTGATCAAAATTCATCCATCCATCCACAACATCATTCGAGTGATTTACTTGTCATAATACAAGCTATGGGGAAGGAGATTAACATGCAAAATCTGTCATCTATTCTCAATACTAGTGCGTGGAGTGTTTCCTTTTACTAACTCCCTATCAATAGAATAATATTCTCCTATTACAAAATCTTGCATACTTCCTTTGAGATCATCAACATCGACAAGAAAGTTTCATTTGCCTTCTTTTGTTCCAATTTCCATGAGTGTTCCTTTAAACATTGTATTTCACCCTCTAGATTTCTGAGTACCTCCATGGTTTCCTAATAAACCTCCTTCGATGTATAGGGTATGTATATTTTTCATGTAAAACCTCGTTAGTAATGGTAGGTTTTTGTTGCAATGTTTCTCTGGTGAGAACAACCTCGGCGCATGTAGTAATCTTCACGGGTACCATCTCGGGATCCAATGCTAACCTCAACATCCATTTGTTTTCCATGGCACGTTGTATTCTAACCATCCCTACACCCTTGTTCTCTTGTTTGTGTTTCTTGCTCAAATGTTCAAAAAAATTGGGCACTCTTCCTAGTTATGATTCTTTCTACAAAAATAACAATTAAGGTTCTGAGGGCACTCTACTGTAATGGTCGAGAATCCACACATATACCATGTTCTATGAGTTAACTCACCTTATCCACCACCATGGCCTCGGCCTCTGAATCCATAATGGTATCCTCAACCTCTACCATGGCCTCCCTCAAAGCGTCCTTCATTTTGATCATAGTGCCCTTGAGTGTGATCATGATCATGTTTCTCACTTTTATCCTTAGAGTTATTCAAAATCTAGTCTTTCATACACCAATATCAATGACATCATGGATCTGATCAATCAACCTGTAATCTTCATTATTGTGATTTGTGGACCGAAACATCTTATAGTAGTAATACACATTCTTCATTATCATGTGTTGCAAAAATGAACATCGGTTTGCATCATGGTCTAAATGACATATCTAAAAATCTAGTAGTAAGGAGCGCACTGATCTATAAGGAAAACTATCCTTAGTATGCCCCTCCACTTCACAATCTTTGCACCAAATTCCAGTGCGCATCTCATGCATTGTATTTGCTAATAGTTTCTCTAATCTGCATTTCCATTCTTTGTAATTTGAGCTTCCAATAATGGGCTCACTCCAGTGTCTATGCTCCTGACTGCATTAGCACGCAAAGCTACTTTAAGTGCCTTTGGTGGGTCTTTACATGTCTTATGTGAGAGTGCCCTCCTAAAATGTGTGATCACATCTTCGATGAACCACTATGCATGTTGACTTGCATGGATATCATAATATAGTTTAGATAAGAGTGTTTTGAAATGGGCATCATATTCCCAGACACTCTCAGTAGTGCCCTACTTGATATCCTTGAGCGTGCTTATAATTTTCTACTCGAACTCAAGGATATAAAATTCTTTAATGAAAGCATCTCATAACACTATATAATCCACATTAGTCTGATTAGGGTCAAATTTCCCGTACCAGTTGTGCACACGTCGATATAACGTTGTTATAAAGTCGACTTGCCTCTTAAGCTTAGAAGTTGTAATTCCTTTTTCTCACCATAGTATCTCACACATATGCACATGTTCAGTAGCATATTCTATTCCCCTATACTTTGAGAGATGAAACGACATATCCATGTAAATATTTTGGGGCTGATGAGGACCATACCCACCAGATCCAGAACCTCTTGTGTTAACTCCACCTTCAAATCTGCCAGATCCCAAGCCACTTATGCCTCCTTATTCTCCCCATGTAATAGGAATTGAACAAGAATTTTCACTAACTTTTGTTCTAATAGTGGTGCCAAACTGAACTCCTGTAGTATGTAAAATTGCACCTCTCCCCAGATGTAATTCCAAATTTTTGTGCTCTGCGTTCTATGCCAATGACGTGCCTAAAAAGGTTCCTCCAACCGGTCCTCCAAATAATAGGTAAGACATCTACACGGCCATAAATTTACTTTCTATTTGATTCACTCCGAAATTTTTAATAAAAAAACTCTACCTCTTTCTACTCTACTGTCCTAACTAGCTTGTTGATTATTGGTTGTACTAGAAACTGGAAAACTAAGCACAAGGGATAGATTACCAAGTAGGTTTAAATATGCATGCACACGGCCCATGTTGTCTCCATTGGCACACTCTCATAAGAGGCCGATGAGGGTTCCCTGTCATGCTTTCCCAAATGGGGAGTTCCAAATGCTCTGGCTCCATGTCCTTTTCATGAGCTCTAAATCCTTCATGAGCCATATCTCTCCACAATTTCATCCATTCGAAACCTTGCATTTTTTCTCTAAATCCCTCTCTCACACCTCGTTGAACTTAATCCACCTTTCTACTCGTTTCTTCTCTTCCGCTAGGTCCACCATATTTCACCAAACCTTCTCCTGCCCCCACGCATGGTGGGGTTTAGCTAACCATCCACTTCTCTTCCAAATCTAGGGTTACCATCAAGATCTTGATCACCAGTGGAATGCCTTGCAGATATGTTCCCTTGGGATAACGTAAAAACTAGAAATCAGCTACCTCCGGACAAGAGTAAGTGGAAATTGAGTACTCCAAAATATACCTATTCAGAACACCATACAACCAAGTATCCATAGCTCACGTCCAAATCAGATCAACATCATAGAGGGTCTAAAATTATTCTTACGTCTAGAAAATTGTACGAAACATATGATTCCTTTTATACACATAAGCAACCAACCACTCATATAACTCTATTGGAAAGATATCAAAGAATCTCTCATATAAGCAGTCATACAATTTTTTCTCCACCCACGGGCGTGTGTCAAACTTAGATCTAGTGTTGAATCTCTGAGCATACTCTTCTTCCATATCTACTATCCACTCCTCAACACTTTTCTAGGTCAATTAGTATGTCTTCATCACACAAAATCCTTAAAACAACTAAAAAAGAGGTCCCAACAATGGAACCAATGATGTAGCCTAGAATTTATCTTTTGTAAATGACACAGCACATTGGCACATCACTCGGCTGAATTGAGCACTCACCGAAGTGCTCAAAGGCACCAGTCCCTCTTTAGAGTTGCTTGTATATAATGTTAACATGTCGATGCACAAGTATACTCAAGATTCATAACCAAGAGTAAACAAACACGGTGCATAAACAATATCTAGATCTTAGAATATATGTAAGATGAACTAACAATGACTATAACAATATTTACCATGCAAGAACCTGATTTAGTCATGTTCAACACCATTATCCAACCAATATGAACCATTTTATCAAATACTATAAAAAACAGAAGCTTCATACACTATAGAAGTATCTTTGTGAGTCATGCACTCAACAAAACCAGCAACAAAACTCTACAATAGTTTACTCTCTCTAAACCGTATAAATCAATACATATATATATAGGAGTGGGAACTTACCCTTCACTACCCATGCACTTCTAAAGATAGGTAACATTATAATAATAACCATGCACCTTTACAAAAGGATATACAACATGCACATGTTCTAACAATATACTTCTTATAGTTAACTCTGAGTAGAAATCCTATTATTAGCCTAAACTATGCATGGCGCTCAATCATTGCTTGTTCCCAAAATACCATTGTGTGCACCACAAGTCTTCATGTATTTGTGTTCTCGGAACACTAACTCTAAAAATAACATTTAAAATAGAAACGACTAAGTCTTGATCTGGGCGCCTTAGATATATTGTAGCGCCACGTGCTCTTTTAGCGCCCTACATTCATGCGCCCAACACTTAGGCCATTTTTATGTGTTTAGAGTATTTTTCCAATATAGCCACTCGTATCATCTTTGTTCCAATTATTTATTAGGTAATGTCGTACCATTTGAAACAAGTGTAAAATACTCCAATAGTAATATGAGTCTTTAGTGTTTTTGTTTGTGGTATTAGATTTAATATTTTAATTATAGTTAAAAGTGTCAAAAATAAAGTCCTTTTAATAAGATATGACTATATTCCATAGTCATTATTAGTATAAAGTTTTCAAAATATCTCAGTCATCTTATGTATTTTTAAAAGTTTCATCAAGATATTTTTTTAGCCACTTTGTTATAGTTGTCAAAAATTGCAAAAAAAAAAAAATTAAAATTACCTTACGGACGCATTTTCGATGTTTCCCAACATATGGAAAATAATGTGTTTAACATTTTGGGGGAAGAAAAATAAACCCAATTTTTAAACTATAGAGTGTCCAAGTCAAATCCGGCTTAGCGAGTAGCATAACAATGAAGGACGGACGCATCGCATCGAGGTTGGAGGACAACCAACGACCTCTCATCAATCACCAATGATGGGGCCACTTCACTAATTTGGTGGCACATGTGTGATTTTTCTTTAGAGTGGTGTGCCTTATTTTAGTGTGCAGTGTGTTTGATTTCAACATTTCAGTTTGGTGTGGATTTTAGTGTGGTGTGAAAAATAAGAACAAATGTGGTATGTTCCTATTCACTTGTGTATGTGAGTATTCCTACATAATTCCCCAATGTAATAACATAGTGAAGAATAGATAGCATAATGAAATGCAACATCATGAGTCTTGAAGAGGTTGAACAGTCAGATGTGTTCCTGTTCATACCTAGGTTTGTGGTTAGCCTTTGGAAAACCATTGAAGGTTGTTCAAATGTGTTCTGCTTGAGTTCCCACACTGCTAGGTCAGATGTGTTCCCTAGAGTGACTAGTTGATAAGTAGATGATTCTTGAGCATGTTCCCATCCTTATCAATTATATGTGTTCCTAACAGTACATGGTTGATAAGAATTTGATGTGTTCCTTCTTCTACCTTCAATTCGAGTGTTGTACCAAGATCATGAGCAAGCACGGGTGACAAAGCTGCAAAAGATGTGTGATAGTTGTTTACTACCATGTAAACATTAAGGGGGAATGTTAGGAAAATTAATATTTACATTATATTTGAGGTGTTAGTAATTATGTAATTGTAGAAATGTAATTACTATTTTAATGGTGAATTTATTAATAAACAACTTATTAATATAGGTTTTGGTAGATAGTTGTATAATATTAAATAGGTTTGTGGTTGGAGTGTTATACCCATGAATATTATTCTGGGATATTGGTTGTAACACCTACCTATTATTTCGGAGGTTTTTTTGTTATTTGTTTGGCTATATAATAGCCATGTATTGTACGTTTGAAATATAGAATGAAATATTATATTGTGTGAGAAATTATTGTGTTATTTTCCCATGACGATCTGAATCTAGCTCTAGATATCCTCCCATCAAGTCCTCTATCTCATACATATACAAGTCTAGATTCAAGACACTAAAATCTTATTTGTCTTGGGGGTTTAATCTCATTCCACCACACCCAATCTCGTTTTACTCTCAATTGGTTTGTTGACCTTATACAAAATCCAATCGAATTTTTACATATACTGAGAACACATAGTTTTCCTTAGAGTGACTCTTGTAAAGTTCCATTGAAATTGAATGGCGGACGTCATAAGTTCAACCCCACCACTTCCTCCTTTTATGATATATATATATATATATATATATATATATATATATATATATATATATATATATATATATATATATATATATATATATATATATATATATATATATGCATAATACCAAAAAACAAAGGGGGAATTCAATTTTTCAATAAGGGGTTTTAAAACAAAAGGAAAAAAATTCAATTACCAATCTATGACTATCTTGAAAAATATCCAAACCATGAGGTCAGTCATCTTTGAAAAAAACCAAATCAAAAACATTTACAAAAAAATTAAAATATCATAGGGGTAAAATTTACATTTAAAACAAAGGTGAACTCATGTTTAAAACAATTTCTCCCTAAAATTCAATATTTCTCTAAAAGGGGTCATTTTTTCCGCATTGCATATTAATTTGAAGTTTTATATTAATGTATAAGTTCTCTTGAACATAAGAAAAAGAACCCAAGATCTTTGATATCTTCACAATGTTAATTATTGGAGGTCCATGTAGATCACTCTTATTGGTAGTGATCCATGATTTATTCTACTACATCCAACGCCTAATATATTTGTAATCATGATGTATAATAATATTCCTTATAAATCAACATGGCGTAATAATAACATTGCACTCATATCAATTCCCTTTGTTTCCCATCCATCATGATCGATTGGCATAAATCTTGGAATTCAAAAAAACTAAATATATATCAAGAATTGTAATCCACATACGTGGATCTCCTTGTGAGAAGGTTACATTGATTAGACATATCATTTTCATGTATTATCCAAGTTCCACATACCATTCTACTCTCACATGAAAATTTCTATCACATATGGCCATGCATATTCGAGAAAACATAAAGAGGAGCTAATAATTGGATTGATGAGGAACAAATCCATCTTCCATCAATTTTTGCACAATATCTAAATTAATTTTTTTATATTTGTAGCTCTTAAAAGAGACATTATGTATTAAGGAAGAAAAAATAAAGACTTATTTGGAATTTGAAGACTCTTATTCTATTATGAATGTATATTTTATTTGTGATTAAAAGTTACGTTGAACAAAACTAAAAATTTGACAAGGTGAATCAGAAATACAAGACCATCATTATGTTTAGATTCATAGATGAGGTACAATGTCACATATAAGAGATTTCAACACCATGAAGGAAATATGGGACAATATTAGTAATAAATTTAAGGTGAATAATCAAATAAACCATTGTCCATTTACATATTCAATTGAACAATTTTAAGTTGAAATCCTCATAATTCATAGAAGCCTTTTTGTTGAGAATTGTAACATTGAAGATCCTCACATTAGAACTTAGAGAGGAAGTGTTGAATGACTCTATCATAACCATTGTATTGAGAATTATTCTACCCTCATTAATTATGTTCATAATAACAACTATCATTGAAATAATAGATGAAGGATAACAATATTTCACCTAAATATTGTGGACCTCAACAAGTTTTTACAAATAATTATTAGTGTGGCATATAAATTGGATCTTCGTTAGTTAACTAAAATATATGAATTTTTCTATGTTTCTTATTTCAAGAAGGTAATTGCATATATGATGTCTTCCCAATCAGTGCTTCATAATATTTCTAAATAGGGACATTGTAACACCCCAAATTCAAACACCAAAACTTATTTTATTAAAATAAGAAAGTATAATTTTTTTTGAAATAATTAATGAGAACTAAGTTTTGTTTTCATGTGATTAACAAATATATATCACACCACCACACCAAAATAATTGAATTGTGATATTACAAATCTGTCATGTTTTACAATTAGGAAAGCGTACTCAAAAATTATAATAGCTGCGGAAATAACCCTCATTAGTGATTATATTTAAATGTGTAAGGCAATTTAAAATCATGCATTGTGTAATGCATGGCGTTAGGTCTATATTTGGTTGGTTATAATAATAAGAAAAAGTCTTGTTAGCTTCACATATTAATTATTATTACCAAAATATGATTTATCTAATAAAAATATCAGTTTATGCTTCTAGTTTTGGTAGAGGGCATGGTGATGGGGTCTCAAGAAGATGTGGAGAGTTTTTGTTAGGAAGATCTTGTCTTATCCTAGTGAATTTGGTGGTGGGAAAGGAGTCGACATTGTGATGGCTCCCATGTGTGATCTCAGTCAAACCAAAAATATTGAATTGAATATGTTGATGTCTCTTCTCGGTTTGAGCACGAAGGTGAAATCCATGGCTATGATTCTTCCCATCCCAATGGTGTTGTTGGTAATCTTTAGGATGGTGTGACCACTTGAGGAGTCAATGTCTTGGGGAAGTGGCTTAGCCCCTTCAAGTGGAATAATGGGCCCATTCCCAACAATCGATGGATCACCAAGATAAAATGGAAATGTGGCCACCAAGGATGTTTCCCTGTTTGGGATTTTAAGCAAGTATGAACTAAATCCGTAGAGAATAACTACATGGGAAAGGTAAAATAAATAGGGGAATGATGGATCCCAAGTAGATATATATTTTTAAGCCTATGGCTTATGCTAAATCCACCCTTTTTTTAATTTTTGGAGCAAAGGTTGTGCAATCTAAAGATTCTTTCATGAAAATGGCTTGATTTGTAGATTCAACAATTTTTTTCCGAGTCTGCCCTCTCTTCATGAATGGATGTCAAACCATTGGAGCCCCATCATGGAAGGTAAGATTTATATTTATCCTACTTCACGTGGGTTTTCTAGTTGTTTTTGTTGAAACCTTAGATAGAGATTTGATTTTTGGAAGAGTTTGATATTTTCAATCCCATTTTCTACTTATGAAATTGTGGTTCCCTTTGTTTAACCTAGTGTTTGATACTTTCCAAGTCAAGCTAGTTTTGATTCTTCTACCTTATTTTTCCCATACAATTTTGGATTGAGATTTTATTAACCTCTATAGGTAACACATAGGAAAATATTTTGCTATTTATCCAAAGATTAAAGATTATGAGCACATTATGTATGCTCAAATATTGGTTGATATGGATACTTCTGTAGATTTTCCAACCACTATTGAACTCAAATTTGAGGATAGAATTTGGAAACAAAATTTGGACTATGAATGGTTTTCCTTTAAGTGTCGAACATGTTTTTCTCTTGGTAATTTAGCTTTAGATTTTCATATATAAAGAAAACATTGCAAAGATAGAAGCTCTTGGAGTAAGAATTCCAATCTTAGACACCTAGTTGTAAATGAACCTGTCATATTATGATTCAGGTTACGAGACTAGGAAATAAGTTGATTTAGAATCTAGAAAGGAGAAATTGATTCCTCCTAATTAGAAGGATCCATTGCAACAATATATTAAGAGTTATATGGATTTGGTGGAATCATAAAAGGGAACATGTTCCCTTCCTCTTCCTTCATCAGGGATCCAAATTCTAAGGAGCATTTTGAAGTTATGATTCTAATCCATAATAATTAACATGTAAATCTAAATACTAAAATGGATTAGACAATTGTGAGTAGAAAGAACAAAGGGAGTAATACTCCCCATATGATGCACTTAAGATCTAATGGGATGAGGTATAAGAGATTATTTCTTTGAGTGTTTTGATCTTCTTATGTTGTTGGTTTGAATGTGTTACTGGTTTGGATATGATGTTATTTTGTTGTTTCTCTATGCCACTTTGGAAGAGGCTACCTCATTTTTCCATCATCGATACATATTTATCTCTAATTATTGTATGGGGTAGGGTCCCCTTGACCCTCCTTTACCTATAATCAAAAATAAAAATATCAACACCATTCACTAGTAAAGAAAAGTGATTCCCATTATACAAAATATGGACCGAGTCAACCCAAAATTAGGAAAGTGAGAATTCCATATACCATTGTAAGATTGATTGGTGACCTTTCGATACAAAATTTCTCAAATGTAGGATTTTTAGGGTTTGTTAAAACCATAAAATATTTATGGATTTTTTTATCTTTTCATTTCTTTTATTTTCTTGTTTTTTTTTCAATCACATGTTTTGTTTTTTTCATGTTTGAGCTTGTCTTTGATGGAGGCTTCTCCTATTAATCTTATTGATCTTCATACACACACACAAGAGGAACATTTTAGTGACGAATATTCATAATTATGAGAATAATATGAAAATTATAGAATATGCATTTGGATATGTTGATGACTATGTCATTACCCACAATTCACCCAAATAATCCACAACTATTAATTTGTCCCATATAAATAACCAACATATATTTAATGTAACAATATATATGTTTTATGGATAACCGCATAATCGTCAAGTTGATATTTCAAAACATTCTTAGATAGTTAATAATTCTATGTAACCTATTTGAATTGCTGACATTTAAGGGAGAAAATTTTGAAATTTTATTAAATTTTTGACATATATATATACCTATATCTAGATTCTAATCACTAATAGTTTATTTATCTTTTATGATTTGTGAATTTTTGAATTTGAAAAATATTAGAAAAGGATTTAGAATTTTTATTATACAAATCATACAAATCAAGTTCTTTGCATCTACAACATTGTAATTTACATCCTAAAATAACTTATTAGAGGAAATTTTATTTAGTATTGATCCAGTTTAAAACTTGTTTTCTATCACGACCCATTATTTTATCTTCTTTTGTAAGTTAGGATATTAGCAATTGTATAATATATTAAAATATTTATTATTGTGATTTATGGTTTTACATTGAATTTAAGTGACAAATCTCACATTTCAATGTAATTTTGTTTCATCAAATTAAGGATTCATTCTCGATAATTATAGAAAAACTACAAGTTTTGGCCATTAATTATACTCCTTAAGTGATCTTTGGTTTCATGTATTCCCATCTAGGCCCAAGGTTTCTACTAACTTTTACAAGTCAACTAGAGTGTAGTGCCCTTAACTCACAAGACCTTGGTAGCAGCCCAAGGTATTCCATTCTCAAGGCTTCATGTCCATTATTTCATTCACATCATTTTTTAACCACGTTTATGCGTCTCGAGTACATGTCCATACCTTAGAGTTAGTTTCTTGATTTAATAGGTCATTTTATCACTGTGTAACTCTCTTATATTACATTCATTTTATGATCAAATTAGGTAATTTACTTGGTTTCAAATTTCTCAAGGACATATGATTTTCTTATTGATCATTAAAAGTATTATTTTTATTTACCCATGTTCTAACTATATTTACATGATTACTTTGGTCAAGAATTGGAATTGTTTAAAACAAACGAATTCATATGCTACTTAATTCTACACTTACTGATTCCCATCTCCAAGGAGTCGATTTCTTTCGTAATATTGATTTTATTTTCGTTAGGCAACTCTAAAGTCATGCATGTATACAAGTGGTACATTCAATAAAATTTTACGCATTCAAAAGGCTTCTAAGTAAATATTTAAAACTATTGGTAATGATATATCATATCTCCTTTGACAATTACATTCATTAATAATCAAGGGTTTCTACACCCTACTTTAAGACAAAATTAGAGTAATCAAATTTCCTTATCTTGTAAATCCTTCGTGCCACTTGAGGTATTCCAAGAATAAAATCTTAGGTAACATTGTTATCTTTGAGAGATTAATGAGTTTAACCATTGATTTAATGCATGTGAAATTTGGCACTTAGAATCCCCTCACCTCAGTTAGGTCCCTCAACAAGATAATACATAGGAGAAAACACCCCAAACTATTCTCATAAGGACTAGGTTACACACTAAAGTGTCAAGGAAAATTACGCACCTAATATTTACAACTTACCCATGAGGTGGTTAGATTTACGACACCTAAAAATGATGTTCATTCTCACCCCATGTATGATAGGGTACTCTTACTAGCCATTTCCTCACACAAGGTTATTTAAATTCAGGCAATGGTACTTGTAGGTGTTGTCTTAGATGTAAAACAAGAAGGAAATTAATGAGATTAGAGTATTTTATTAACATAATATGAGTTTTACACACTAAAAAAATCTTGATTAGGGAGGAAGTACAATAGGAATTATAAACTCATTTCTTATTTTGATAATCTGGGTGAGATGAGATCTCACCTAGAATTATGGGTGTTAAGATGATAAATCAATAACTAACATAGTAAAAGATTATTTTAATATATTTATAACATAGGTACAACATTGAGTACAACTTCTCATTCATTTTGACATTATATAATATGGCCACATTGCTATTTACTTTTTAAAATGTATAAATAATTTTTTTTCAAACAACACTAAATATCATTATGTTATGGTAATAAATGTATTGTAAGATGAATATAAATTTGCAATGACAAATCATTAAGTACAACATATCAAATCTCGAATTCCTCTTATTCGTAGTACCTGCAACCAACACAAGGTTAGTCCTAAAGCGGTAGGGAAATACCCTACACTCAAGCATAAATTCCATGCATCCATAATTTCAAAAATCGAAGTATAAAATAGAGAGAGATAGGGAGAGAGTTATCATTTCTTCACACATTCAAACTTCCTCATTTTATTGCCCTTTTTTCTAGAGAGAAGAGTAAGGAAGGATATAGAAATTATAGGATTAATTTTCTTTTCAAATCACCATATCCTAACAACATACATCTCATATCCAATTTTCATTTCATTTCAAACTCATATACATTTTAATCGCATTTACAATTTCAAACCAGTCAAAAATTCATAGTTACTTCTAGAGAGAAAAGGAAGAGAGAAAAAGTATTAAATTTCATTTTCTTCTCCATTTACTATAAAATAACCACATACATTTCATGTCTAATTTTCCATTTCATTTCAAACCCATATACGCTTTTAACCCATTTACATTTTCAAAACCGGTCAAAATTTTCATAGTTATTTCTAAAGAGAGAAAAAGAGAGAGAGAGAGAACATCATAATTTCCCAAAATAAATTCATACAATAATTTGATCAATTCATACTCTATAAATTATTGAAACAATATCTAAAAGGTTCCACGGTTAGTTAGGAGTCAAACGTTACCCTTAGAAGGTGTGTTTAGCTAAAGTTACAATTTTGGTGAAATTTGGCGGAAACATCTAAAGTTCTTACAACTTGGGCCTTGAAAACACTCATTTTAGGTTCAAACACAAAGTTTGATGATTCCAAATTCATCTCCCATATACATAGAATTCATCATTCTGATGGAATTTGATTCAAAAAGCAGAGCTCAAGTTACAATGGCAACTCCTAGGATGGTTATCGTAATTACGTCGAGAAAGTCTTATCACTCATCAACCAAAGTGGGCCCCAAAACCCACTTGAAAAACTAGTCTCCGAAAGTAGTTTTATTGAAATGAATGTTGGTTACAATTATCTTGTTGGTAGTCTAGAGGTAGGTGGCATTGGTTTTCATTTTCACTCAAATTAAAGCGAATCGTAAGCCAAAATGATTGTTTTTTATTAAAGTTTGTATGTCACTACAAGTGACTGATAAGCTAAAAGAATTTTGAAACTTGACTAAAAAATGTGTTAAAAGATTTTGAAAAACTTGATTAAGGTTTTGCATGGTATCCTATGTTACCAAGGGTCATGTTAGAAGTTTCAAATTTGTGGTATGTTAAAGTGTGGTGCTTATAACGTGATTTTCAAGGTCGGATATTTAATTTTTTTGATTTCGGTCAAAGAGGTGCTCATGGGCTCCCATAATCACTCTCATCCTACTGGAATTTTCCTAACAATATTCAATAAAACAAAATTGATGATGGATTAAAATTCCATAAGATCCATGAAGACATTCCAAACACATATGAAGACAACCAAATGTATGAAGCTAATTCAGATTTGTTGTTTTATACCATACTATCTCAGATTTGTGGTCATGGGAAAAGGGTTAGAAAGGATGACCATGGGGCAAGTTTGATGCTCCATAGGAAATCATGGAAAAGGGGAACTCCTCATGGTGCTAAGGATGTGCAAAAATCAGAATTACAAGGGGTTAATGGGGCTAGATTTCTAGATGAAATTGTTGGGAGGCATGCCCATGCAATAAGGGACACTTGATGCTTATGATAATATTCAGCTCATTGGAAATTTTAGGAGAATAGTCTATGGTAAGAAATTTCATCATTTTCTTAAAGATTTACTACATCACATTCATGTTATGTCTTTGAATAATTTTGGTCATCATAATGAATAATCTAACCATTTTTGAAGATGAAGGGTACTAAGTGGGAAGAGAGAGAGCTGGGTTTATAAAAATTTGGATTTGGATTTAGTTTTTCTAGGAAAATTAGTGATATTCAACTGGTTGGACTGCTCCAAATATTAGTTAAAAGGAGGCCAATTAATGGATTTTTAACCTTGATAAGAAGCCAAAGGATACCCAAGACAAGCACCAACAAATTTGGGGAGAATGCAAGATGGAAAAGATCCCATTCAGTGAAAAAATCATGCAAATGAAGAGTGTTGATTCAAACTCAAAATTTTTGAATCATAAGTAAATCATGAGCATCCCATGGTATGTGAACAATTCAAATCTATTGTTGGAAACATTTTCATCTCAAGTATGTTGTCATCATGCACAGCTAGATAGGAAGGATGATCATATCTCATGCTTGTTGTGTCTTCCTATGGCACCACTAGTGAGATATCATCATGATAAAGGTATGGGTGTTGTTATGAGACTTGAGAAAGGGAGAATCACTCATTCCAAAATTAGTACTTGGGGAAAATTCATCTTTGTATGTGTTGGTGTAAGAAAGATGTCAAAAATCACTCTTGGGAAAGGTAAGCCTAGTAGTTCTATTCCTAATATACACTCTTTGTATCCCTCTTTGACTAAGTTATTGTTGCATTAGGATCATCTAAAGAAGGATCAAAATTCTGATTTTCTTATTGATGAGGGGTTGACCCATGGTTCCATGTTTGAGAAAAAGGTAAGGAGAATAAGAGGATAGGGTTGCATTCTTATTTTGGTGTATGAAATACATATTTATCAACCAATCATGGTGAAGGGTCTTCTTTAAGGCCAAGAAGCCACCATGTTTGTAACTCATGGAACCATACATAATTTCATTAACGAGAAATTTTCGTGAAGGATGGGTTTGAGTACGGTTTCTTATAAAGGCTCCATGATCACCATAACCAAGGGGAAAACTCTCACTTCTATCATAGATAGGTACAAAATTTGCATTGAATATTTTGTTTCAGATGAGATAGAATTTATTCTTGGAATGTAATGGATTTAATTTTTGGGGGAACTCACCCTCAATTTCCTAGGGAAAAGATTAGAATTTTGGATTAAAGAAAAGAAATGAGAATCCAAGACATGTTGAAAGAGGGATTCATGGTAGATAAGCAAGGGAATTTTCTTATTGTTATCTTTTTCATATATCAGATCATTGGGAAAATAATGATGGAAGGATAATCACCATTACTGGGGCAGTGAGATGCTTGATATGAAGTGGGAGTAAGCCATGTGATGTTTTATATTTGATGTCATAAAAGTAAATTCAATCATTGGAGTTAGTAAATGGATGTTCTTGGGCATTGTTGGGACTTATTCCATCAATGTTGGGGTGTTTCCAGACCCCGTGTCATTAATAGTGTGGAATATTTTGAAAAGAGGTCATGATTACAGCTGTTATACCCTCTTTTCAACTATTCACAACTTTTCCAACCACTTTCTTACTTATGAGACAAAAAAGCCTCAAATTATAAGGTTGAATAAATTCCAAATTACTTCTAAGATTGACATATTTTTGGCTAATTTAAGGTGGTTTCTATCCTCTAACATTCTGATTTTGAGAGAAAAATACAAGGCCACAAATTTTTTTGGGACAACATTAATGAATTTTTGGGATCCATCATTTGAATGGAAATTATGAGATGATGGCAAGAAAAGGAAGGGAGCTAGCTATCATGTCCATAAGGCATGATGAAGAGATTGTAAAAATGTTGTTAAACACTCTTGTTTTCTTTGATATGTTTGTTTCATGTGCGGGTACATCAAAGAAGGAGAAAATGAGATTCACTTGGGATCTAAGTACATGCATTTACTTTAGGATAAGAAAATTTCAGGAAGGATTGTAATTTGCCTTTTTTTTATTAATCAAAATTGAAGGCTTCTAGCCCATTCTTCTTCCCATGGGAAAGAAGAAGAAGATCAAGGAATTCCTTATAAAACATTTCAGATTTCATTTATTTATATTTATGTTTTTATTTTGTATTTTGGCCTCTAAGGCAGGTTGGCTGGGTTGGAGAGCTCCCAAAGTGAAATTAGAAAATAAAGCAAGCTTCCAAAGAGGTCGATCTTGGGGTAATTCACCTATTAGACCTTTGGAGCCACCATAGGAGTATGAAGGAGTCACATATGATCATTTTCATCAACTTTGGACATATATAACTTTCTACTTAGTTCTAGGGCTGATTTCTCTAATCCAACTCCAATAAAGGGAAAAAAATCCATTAGTGTGGCATCCAAGGAGTAAGAAACCCTTCCTTTTAGCATATTGGAGAATGAAAATTCTCCAAATTGGTGGTGTGAAGGAAAATTTTGATGATCATATTTATGGTTTGAAACTAGGGCATCAAGGAGTATTCATTTCTAAAGTTTTTGCATTGTTTGGAGCCCTTCTCCTAGGGAACAACTAGGATTAGAGTTGTTTTGGGTTCTTATAGGGCATGAAACTCGATTATTATTTTATATTCATATTTATCATAATTTATAAGGCTTTTATCTTCCATATTTTGTAATATTTGGGGTTTGTAGACCTCATTTTTAGATATTTTGTGGATTACACTTTT